>CM040397.1:17095470-17217970 GCA_022702515.1 Ilyophis sp. 1 JC-2022 | reverse complement strand
CTCCCTCCTTTCATCCCCCCATCCTCCCCTCCTTCCCTTCCTCTGTCCACTCCCTCCTTTCATCCCCCCATCCTCCCCTCCTTCCCTTCCTCTGTCCACTCCCTCCTTTCATCCCCCATCCTCCCCTCCTTCCCTTCCTCTGTCCACTCCCTCCTTTCATCCCCCCATCCTCCCCTCCTTCCCTTCCTCTGTCCACTCTCTCCTTTCATCCCCCATCCTCCCTCCTTCCCTCCCTCTGTCCACTCCCTCCTTTCATCCCCCCATCCTCCCCTCCTTCCCTCCCTCTGTCCACTCCCTCCTTTCATCCCCCCATCCTCCCCTCCTTCCCTTCCTCTGTCCACTCCCTCCTTTCATCCCCCCATCCTCCCCTCCTTCCCTCCCTCTGTCCACTCCCTCCTTTCATCCCCCCATCCTCCCCTCCTTCCCTCCCTCTGTCCACTCCCTCTCTCGGCTTCACTGTGACGAGGCAAAAGCCTGCAGTGCAGTATGAGTGTACTCAGCGGTGACAAGTCTTGGTTATCAATGTGATTCTACCTTTCAGCTTTGTGTGTGTGTGTGTGTGTGTGTGTACGTGTGTGTGAGTGTGTGCGCATGCATGTTTGAGGTGTTCTAGCTGAGCATTATCACAATTATTTTACACACCTGCAGTGTGTTATCACATTCATTTTCCACTTTTCCACAGTTGTAGTGTGAGTGTGTATGTGTGTTCAAGGACATATGTGTGTATGCGTGTGTTCAAAGGAACTGTCCTGTCCTGGCTGAATTTATCACTGATCTTACACATCGTCAGTGTGTGTATGTGTGTGTGTATGTGCGTGTGTGCGTGTGTGTGTGTGTGTGTGTGTGCGTGCATGTATGTGTATGTGTATGTGTGTGTGCATGTGTGCGTGTGTGTGCGTGTGCATCTGTGCGTGTGTGTGTGTCTGCACGTGTGTGTGTGTCTGCATGTGTGTGTGTGTGTGTGTGCGCGCATGTGTGCATGTGCGTTTGCGTGTGTATGTGTGGTTGTGTGTGTTTAGACATGTGTGTTCAGGGACTGGATGTTCAGAGGCACTGTACTGGCTGAAAAGGTTCACCACGTTTATACACCTGCAATGTGTGAACTGTTTCTCTTCAATATTGTTGGAACCATTATAAAGAGGAGGTTTCTGCTGATTCTGTCTGAGAGGTGAACTTCACTGGACTGGAATACTGTCTATATTAATTAGTATGTAGGACATTTAGTACAACACCACAATACTGTTTCTATGTACATATGGTACTGCAATATCGTACTGCACATATTTTTTTATTGCCACATAAGAATGTTTGCACGGGTGTGATCTCAGCGGTTCAAATCCGATCCATCAACCTTTTCTCATGTCTCTCGCTCACCATTCTTCCTGTGTCTCTACACTGTGCTATCCAATAAAGCTGAATTAGCCTTAAATATATATATATATTTAAAATAGAACGCATGTACATACAGCACACATGCTGGCATGTAGGAACAGACAGTTTACCGTACATTTGGGATGGAATGATTTATCTGGGTCCTTATAGCAGAGATAGAGGGAGGAGAAGATCAGAAATATCTCTGTACAAATGAGTAACTCTGCTGTATAAATAAAATAGTGTACTGAAGAAGAAAAAGAATGAGACGTTACAGTTGTTGGATAATAAAGTGGAACCCTGATAAGGTAAGGTCATTTAACAGCACTGAACTCCACCGTCTTCTCTCCCCCAGGTTGAAATGTGTGGTTGCTTGTCCGTTTTGCCTTGCACTTTAAATGAATGAGCAATAACCACAGTGCAGGAGTATACGCTTCCACCCACTGCTTCCCCCTGCTGACGATGTCTTGCCTACACCGAGCCAAAATCTCCTTAGAGGCTGTTCCTCGTGGAAAAAAACAAACAAGTTTAGCTGTTATCACTGAACCACCAAAACACCCGCCTCTCTATTCAGTCATTTATGTGTCCTCTTCTATAAATGCTGGCCATACCACTAAGTGACCAGGCTTGTTGGGATTTTTATACATGTCCCTATACATACTAAGTGACCAGGCTTGTTGGGATTTTTATACATGTCCCTATACATACTAAGTGACCAGGCTTGTTGGGATTTTTATACATGTCCCTATACATACTAGCTGAGCCACACCTCTGTCACAGGCACAATGTCGTCAGCAGCGGGCAACAGTGCGTGTAAGTGCAGAGCCTCTGCTTTGTGTATACTTGCTGCTCCTCATTTACTGAGGTGTTTTTGGTTTGTTTCCTACCTGTATCTCATTAGCAGTAGATTTATATTCATATTATAAATTAATCTAAACTGTTCTGGATACTCTGCATGGGGCGGGACTAAAAGTAAAGCCCCGCCTCCAGTCCCGCCTATGACACTGAAATTGTGTCAGAGACAGTTAAAAGGATTATTGGTAAGTATGGCTACAGGTATCAGTGCGTGCAGAGTCCGACCTATGTGATCTAATGAGTCACACGTGCTTGTGGCATGTTCCTGCTGTGTTCGTGGAACCCACATGGGTTTTTTTTACTGAAGCGATTCAGGTTCCTTGCACAACGGCAGTGTCCTACATGGGAATATAACCTGTAACCTTTAGGTTACAAGTCCAGTTCCCTACCCACTATGTTACACCTGGACGTACCTGGAGCTGGGTGGACTCCTGGGATCAGATTGCAGGTGTCTGAGTAACATGTGCTGTGCTGTGAGAGTGTGTTTCTGCCTCTAACCGAAATGATCTGTTTTTATCCCCTACGCTGCCTCTGCTGCCTCTGCTGCTTCTGCTGCTGCTGCTGTCACCCCTGCTCTCCTCCAAACAAGGTAAGAAAAAGTTTATATTCACACTCCCACAATTCCCAACGTCTTTCGTTGGCACTTGGGGGTGTTCTCTGAAAACGGCTCACCCAGGGAAAGCGTTCAGTTGGCCGTACACAGAGTTTATCAATCAGTCTTGTATGTGTGATTTTATCATTCTTATTCTCGTCATTATTATGTTTAGCACGTATATGACATCAGGATCTATTCAGCGTCTAAAACTAACAGTGAAGATGGGGAACTCGCCTGAACTGCCGCTAATGTGTAGCACCTACCTGGGTGCTGCGTGGCAGCCATTTTGTAATGCAAATGCACTCTACAATTTGGCTGAGATGGACGCGGATGAAATGAGGGGAGGGAGTTTATGCTCGATGTGTCCAACTAGACGCTATCCCTGGGTTTACTGATTACTCATTTACACACATGGCATTCATCTTTTTCCTGGGAAACATATATTGAGAGTAAGGCTGCATCTCTCGGTAATGACAGCAGTGAGGTAAGTGGTCCACAGAGAGTCTGATTTCAGAGAGCAATCCCAGGTGCACTTGAGTGACAGGCCCGTTGGGACTCTGCTCTCGAGTCTCTACATTCATGTGTTTATGTAGTTCTATCCAACTGTTTATTTCTTCATTGTTTTATATAGGACAAAACAAATCCCAAATGCAAGATAAAATCATAAACTCACAGATACACACACATAGCAGGTTGCCTGTGTTAGGACCACACTGCTCAACATCTTTAAAAATATATATATTCAATATGACTTTTTATGTCCTGGTCAAAACCTCCAAAACCCTCTACATCTGGTCACCTAATGATCCCCCACATCTGTTTGACTATAAAGGTCCTGCACACCTGGACCCTCCAGGTCATCACTGTAAAAAGGATTTGAGTTCTCAGTTGACATGCCTAGTTAAGTAGAGGTGAAAAGAGGTCAGAGTCAGTTGACAATTAAAAGCACGATGAATACCTTAGACGGTACTCAAAAAACACTTTCCTTGTCTACT
Organism: Ilyophis sp. 1 JC-2022; assembly: GCA_022702515.1. NCBI lineage: Eukaryota > Metazoa > Chordata > Actinopteri > Anguilliformes > Synaphobranchidae > Ilyophis > Ilyophis sp. 1 JC-2022. The sequence continues at coordinate 17,214,154 of CM040397.1, read as the reverse complement.
GTGGGATGCTAGAGTAATTTAAATACATACAAATTCCATGTTTATGTTTTATTTGACAGGCTATTGAAAGATAATAATACAATTGTGAAGTGATATGTTTCATCTGTGTCATTGAATAAACTGTAGATTACGTTATTTAAAAAACAAAATTTAGTACACACATTAATTTGAAAGTGCTCTTTATAAATAGCATATTGTAATACAAATAATACAAGACAAACATATAACGCATAGCACATTCAAATACACAGAAATGCAAACAGAAATAGTTTTTAAATATGTCAATAAAGAGAATTCTGCCCTGTTTCTCATTACATAAAATCTTTTGGTAGATTGTCCCATTGTTTATAACCATATTAGTCTATAAAGCAGTATGCAGAACACAGAAGCTTTAGTTTATAGGCCCAGATTAAGCAAAGGTAATTTCTACCATTTTGTTGCTGAAATAAATGGATAAATTAATTAATGACTAAATAAATATTTTAATTCTTAATGAAATGATGTCAGCAGTTACATTTGTGTACAGTTCTGAGTATAAGTCAAGCAGGACGATACGGCGGCTTGTATTAGCAGCCTGGCAGTCGTTCTGGCTCACAGAATCCCTTCAGTCAGGTCATTCTCCTGATGAAAGGTCTTTGACCCATTCAAATTATGATTATAATACACACACAGATCAGCTGACCAACTGAAAGGAATGAGTCCCCAGGAATTCTGGGTATGATGAAGTAATCGCTGGGAATTCTGGGTATGATCAGAGATACGAAAAATCTAATGACCCCTTTCACAAAATCATATGTGGCTTTGCGCTACAAATCATTTTGAAAAGAGGAAGATATTACATGGTACATTACACAAAATGAATAGCAAGTTAGATTGTTTGAAAGTATTACTTTGAGAAAACAAAAAAACAGCCCTAATCCTGCTTGTGACTCTCACAATACTCTGATAGTCCCTGACCTCTCACACATCCTCACTGATACAGCACAGCCACACCCAACAGACCCAACACACCCAACACACCCAACACACCCAACACACCCAACACACCCAATACACCCAATAGACCCAATAGATATCTCCTAATGCAAATCTACTCTTCACAAATGGGTGTCATCCTTATCAATTGAAGACTGTTTTTCCAAAACTCACTCAGTCCACTTTGACCCATTTAGATTTGTGTTTATTTTTAATTGGTGGAGTTTTTTGCATTAAAAGAATAATATATTTCTGAAGAATAATAGTGTAAAAGTAAAACTGCAAATATCTAACCATTTATCAGAAAAATAATACCAACCTTGAAAAATATGGTTTATCGAAACTGGACTGATTGAGTTTTGGATTATAGACTGCGTGTGATAGCAGTTCACAAATATCAACTTTTGTAGTTTATTACTACAGTAATATTTGCAAAGCCTCTAATCATCACAAAACCTAAACTCTATTGTAAACCTTGTTGCTGTTAACAATACCTTCAGAAATGAATGTTTGAAATGTCAGTCTGTGGATGAAGTTAAAGAGGAAAACAGGGCCTGAGGTCCCCTGGTAATGAAGGTTTGACTGCAGAGGCTTCAAAGCTTTTAATGATTCAATTGCCTAATTTCTCATGGAAGTATGTAATGAGTCAGTCTAAATATCTCCAAATGCAAACCTGCTCTTCACAGGTGAGTGTCATAATTATCAATTATAGCAACCTACAGAAATGTTGTTCACTGGAACTACGTGTAGCCAACAGGAAATAACTATAATATACAGAAATATATGTATATATAATGCTCATAAAATCTTGAAAAATTATTTCCTATGCTGTTTCTTTTCCATTTAAACTTTCATTAAAAAGCCTGATAGTTATGAAAAATATCTAGGCTACATTTTCACAACCTTTCTGAGCAAAGACCCCAGGTCTCCATGGCCTGTTCGATGCCACTCTCACAAGAGACTGGACCACAAGACTGGGTCAGAAGCACTCTCTCCAAGCGTTAGCATGGCACAAACCAGCACTCAGCACTATTGGCCCAGCGAATCCACACTGACTGTCCTGTTTGTGGGTTTCTGACCTTTTAAACGTCTGCAGTCAGTGTTTGGGCATTAATCGTCCTCTGGGTTTTAGCTCAGCATTTATTGGGCTGCACTCCTTTTTTTAACATCATACAGGAAATACCAGTTATCAAGCACTGGAATCTACTATTCATTAAATACAGATACTGAATTAAATGCTCTGTATTGAACGACTGACCCATGTTCATGGTGGGTGAAGCTGTAAACACAGTTCTGTAGGGGGCCTCTGCTGTTCTCTTGAGCGTAGTGCACACCCTGGTCTTTTCAGTGGCTGCTTTAACAGTCCTCAGTACATGTAAATGTAATGTAACTGTAACTGATAATGCCTCAGTTGCTTCACACGGTAAAACCAGCTGAATAACCAACTGCTGTATTATATAAATGAAAATATATTTTGACTTCGAAAATTTTAAACTCATCAGCTGATTTGTATATTACATATTGTAGAATTGTTAGAATTAGCATTTGTGTGTAAGTTCCTCCTCAGAAATTTAAAGATGAATTTGCATGAGTTGATGCAATTTCTAGCAACTCTCTCCTGCCTTTTTTAAACAGAAATAGTATGTATATTGCATACTTGTCTTTAACATTAGCGAGAAAGGAGCATGAATATTTACGGAGAGGCACACATCATGGCGAGATACTATTCTAATGTGAGTGCCACTCGGCCCTTGACAGTAACCTAAATCTCTTTAATGGTCTATAATTTGCGTGTCTGTGTTAGAATCTCTTGTGATACCACGGAATATAAATCTTCAAAGAAAACGAAATCATTTTAATTTACAGATGATTCTGGTTATTCTTGTTGTTGTTGTTGAAAACTACAATTAATTAAGTTATTTGAATTAATATTAATATTTTAATTATACATATGCATTACATTTGATGCAGCATTGCTATGTACCGTATGTTTAGATACAGAATGGTTGAATAAATATATGTAAGCAGAGCAATTAATGAATATTATATTTTATTGGTAAGGGCACGACAACAGCAGTGTCATAAATATTACCGGACATGCGCGTCCATTGTTTGTTTTTCGCCCTGTGGTGGATGGGCTGTGTTTTGTTTACAAACGCGGCTGTGAGAAATTGGCTCTCCGTTCTGATCTCGAGGATGCAGGAGCTCCGAAGCGCCGCCTGTGTGGCGCTGTTCACTAGGCTGGTGCTGAAACGCTCGCTTCTCTCTGTCAGAGACTGCAGACTCCGCTATGTCTCGCTTTTCCGACTCATAACTGCATCATCCGATTGCACAGCCATGTATTATTCATTTAATTTGCCGAATGTATGTATTTATTGTTACTCACTGCTGGCGGTGGTGTTTTAATCAACAGTGACTCTCAGATTTAATTCGTGACCAGCTGCGACTAGCCCCGTTACAGCTATAGCCGTGATGACACTCAAAGCAGGCGTTTCCGTTGCTAGGCAGAATGAGAAATGACTCTTTCACATATCGCTGTGCAAAACATCTGATTGGCTGTCGAGGAACAACCACTATATACAGCATATATGATCGTATTGACATTCATATTTTTGGTATATCAGTGTTGAGCAATTTAAACGCGTTACTTTTTAAAACGCATTTTTAGCAGTCACAATTGCTGAATTTGGTTTTATCTTTTTATTTAGAGTGCACAAATGATTTTACATAATTATGTCAAGGAAGATTCATATCTGTGTGTGTGTGTGTGTGTGTGTGTGTGTGTGTGAGAGAGAGAGAGAGAGAAAGAGATTGGGGGAGAGAGAGGGAGAGAGAGAGCATGTGTACGAGAGGGAAAAATAATGTGTGCGTGTGTGTGTGACTGAGTGAGTGACCGAGAGCGAGAGAAAGAGAGTTCAGACCCCTCCCCCAAGCGCCACCCCCCTTCAGCACAAACCTGAGTGGATATATAATGAGGGAGAGCGCTGCCTGCACTTCTCTCTCTTCGCCACATGGCGGCACAATAGACTCTTATGTCCCTCACACAGGAAGTAAAGTACTTCACAATGTAATCGAGTTAAAATGTAATCTTTTTAAAATAATATTAAACATTATAATAAAAAAATAAATATACCAAGAAGTGAAATTAATGCATAGAATTGACTAAATAAAAATACATGCACAGTTGCATTATAATAATAAAAATTATTATTATTATTATTATTATTATTATTATTATTGCACCACCTTGTTTAGTACTTTTTAAATTGTATTTATTTGGAGTCCACGTACATGTCTCCATTGGAATAGTCCTGTTCTTCTGGAGTAAACCACACATTTTCATCCTTACCCCCCCCCCCCCCTCTGTAATAATACAAGTTATATATATAGAGAGAGAGAGAGAGATGGGGAAGGAGAGAGAGAGAGGCCCTTTTTACCAGTGAATGTCTTTCAAGTACAGGCAGTAGGCACTGTTCCTTTAAATTGCAGTGAAATTGTGATTGGATATCCAAGGAAGGCGCTGCTCACCAATAGCATCCAAACCTGTACAAAGAGATCCACTCCCTCCCTTTCGACACAGCACTGTAACCCTTCCATATCTCAAAACGGAGACAGGGTTGTCTTCCCAATTTCCATCACCGGCATCTCGCAAAAATATGCACAGAAGATATAATCACGAAGGATTGTATGTTTACTCTGAATATTCGAAAATATGTGGGTGAAAAATTGCATTTTTATGGCTCAAGGAACGCGGAGAATTAGGGTCTACAAATGGAAAACGTTGTGGCTGTTCAATTTTTTTATGCTGTGGAATACAATAGAGGCACAGATTCGCTACACTATTCCAGAGGAATTAAACCAGGGCTCTGTTGTTGGAAATATCGCGAAGGACCTGGGTTTGGTTGCTTCAGAGATTTCTGATCGTAAACTACGGATCGCATCCGTGGGTAAGCAGTATTTCAGTGTGGATTTGGGGAAGGGAGAGCTGATCGTGAGCGAGAGAATCGACAGAGAGACTCTGTGTGGACAAAGCGTACCATGCGTTTTACCTTTGGAAGTTGTCAGTCAAAACCCATTGCAGCTTTACCGCATTGAAATTGAAATACAGGACATCAATGATAACTCTCCGTGTTTTCTCACAAATGAAAGGGTTTTGAAGGTAGCCGAGTCAATGAGCCCGGGCGCAAGGTTCCCATTAGAAAGTGCCCAGGACTCTGACGTAGCCTCAAATTCGATACGCTCCTACAGCATTAGCAAAAATGATAATTTTATTTTAAATGTGAAAACCCATAAGGATGGAACAAAGATCCCCGAGCTAGTCCTCGAAAAGCCACTTGATCGCGAGACGCAGGCTTCTTATCAGTTGGTGCTGACAGCGGTTGATGGGGGCAATCCAGTGCGATCAGGCACTGCTGGGATCACTGTACTTGTGTTGGATATTAATGACAACGCACCCCAGTTTGAAAGAGGTTTTTATGAAATCTCTGTGAACGAAAATGCTCCCCCTGGTACTGAGATGTTAAATGTCAAGGCGACGGATTTAGATGAGGGTTTGAATGGGGAAATTGAATATTTCTTTGGCGATCAGACGCCAGAAGAAATCACAGCATTATTCCACATTAATAAGCAGACCGGAGATGTTCTCGTGAAGGGTCAGCTAGACTATGAACAGACACATTTGTACAAGTTCGATGTCCTCGCGAAAGACAAGGGCAGCCCGGAGATGGAGGGTCACTGCAGCGTGCAGGTAGAAATCACTGACATTAATGATAATGTCCCCGAAATTCTGTTGACCTCATTAACGAGTCCAGTACCAGAGGACGCTGTTGTTGGAACCGTAGTTGCATTGATAAGCGCAAAAGACTTGGATGCTGGCGCAAATGGGAAGGTGAGGTTAAATGTGACACCGGGTTCTCCGTTTATTTTGAAACCTTCTTTCTCAAACCATTATGCACTGGTAACTAGTGCTCCTCTAGACCGCGAGACGCACTCTCAATATCGCATTGAACTAAGTGCAAACGATTCAGGGTCGCCGTCGTTGTCGAGTAAAAAAACAGTCACAGTTAACATCGTGGACGTTAATGATAATCCCCCCGTATTCTCGCAACCTTCTTACACTGTGTATGTAAAAGAAAACAGTGTTCCGGGGATAATACTGTGTTCAGTGTCCGCTTCCGATCCAGACCTGGGTGAGAATGCAAAGATTTCATATTCCATATTAGACTCCAGAGTGCAGGACCTGTCTGTCTCCTCGTATATTTACATGAACTCGGATAACGGCAGCATCTACAGCATGCACTCGTTTGACTATGAGAAACTGAAGGTGTTTCAGATCCAGGTGCAGGCAAAGGACCAAGGCTCTCCATCTCTGAGCAGTAACGCCACTGTTCACGTTTTTATCCTGGATCAGAACGATAATACACCTGCTGTTATTTACCCCTCTGCTATCATGGGTTCAGTCTCTCACCAGAAGATGCCCCGCTCTGCTAAAGCGGGACACCTTGTTACCAAGGTAACGGCAGTGGACGCTGACTCGGGCCACAACGCTTGGATTTCCTATAAAGTGGTTGAGGCTACAGACGCGTCTCTTTTTGTTGTGAATCTTTATACAGGAGAGGTGAGGACTAAACGCGCTGTTTCAGAGCAGGATGACGCCTCTCAGAGGCTGCTTATAGAGATAAAGGACAACGGGGAGCCGGTCCAGTCCACCACAGTCACTGTTGGCATACTGTTAGAGGACGGGGTTCACGAGCCCATCTCTGACCTCCGACACAAAGCGCAAGAACCCAGCAAGAAAAACAGTAAAATCACGTTTTATCTGATTATCTCTCTGGCCTCGATTTCCGCGGTGTCGTTTGTGACTTTTGTGATCTTGGCAGTGAAGTGCGTTAGAAACAGCAGAAGAGGGGCGTGTTGCTGTATCAGAGAGTCTGACTCGGACGGATACAAGAATCCCAACAGAAATCTTCAGATCCAGCTGAACTCTGACGGGCCTATTAAGTATGTGGAGGTCCTGGGAGGGGACATGATGTCTCAGAGCCAGTCCTTCAGGTCCTGCTTCTCTCCAGTGTCAGAGTTCAGTGATTTCACCTTCGTTAAGCCCAGCAGCACCACTGACTTTAAGGAGATGATCAATGTTCTCGACGCGTCTCTACCTGACAGCGCGTGGACTTTCGAGAGTCAACAGGTGAGCATTTGAATTTCCATGTTCTATTGCAATTAACGTTTTCACTAAATTTGCCATATTTATTCTGTATATCGTCTTTAGTTCAGTGAGCACGTACATTCGCAATTTCGTGGGTTACGAAAATGCACGTGAATTGTTAATTGTGCTTTCAAATATACATATTATGTTCGCGTCTGTTCCTTGGTTAATTGTGTACTGTATTCTTTACACCGAACGTCTAAAATACCGATAGCCTGCCCACTGTCGTGCTCCTTTTGATTAAGATTGTATTTTATTTCAGTTTCACATTAAACCGCAACTGAAGTCAGCACGATATATAATATTATCTTCATTAGTTTTTTTGTTTGTTTTATGTTGTTTAAAAATGGGATGCATATATAGGGTTTGTGTATCGAAATTGCAGGGACTCCCGAGACACTGTTCTGTCGTTTTGGTATAAAACGTAAAAAACACAATTATTGAAACGGATGGGTGTCTCAATGGAGCCTTCATGAGGCTTGTCAATGTCAGACAACTTTGTTCACATTGTTTATTATTTTAGCAGTGATATTGACATTTTCCATTTTGGAAACCAAACAAAAATATTTAATTAATCTTATTAAAATATATGCTGCGTAGTTCATTAAGATTGTCTTTCATTACAATTATATTTATAAGAAATACCATTGAGTAAACGTGAGGTCTCTTCTCTGTAATAGCCTACTCAGTTGTCAAAGCTTTACTGGTATGCCACCAGAAAGTTTGAAATTGCATCATTTGCCTTTAAGAGATAGAGAATCACTTCTATAGGAGCAGCCAGTGCTCTGCTCTGCACCAATAAGAGAGGGAACTGCACAAAGAGATCTACTCCATCCCTCCGCCTCAGCGCCGTAACCCTTACAATGCTCAGAGCTGAGAGAGACGGAGCTGCGCTCGCGTCCATGGATACAATAATACTATCTGATTTTAACGTGAGGCGTTTTTATGCTGTGTCTCTTAGTGGCAGCGTTTTATTTTGACGTTATGTGTGTCTTGCAGAAGATCTTAGAAACATATCAAGGGCACCTACTTTAGAAATGGGGTGTTGGATGTGGAAAACGATCTTGAAATGGCAGGCTCTCTGGCTGGTTCTTTTCTTTCTCCTGTGGAGTACAATAGAGGCACAAATTCGCTATACCATTCCAGAGGAACTAAACCAGGGCTCTATTGTTGGAAATCTAGCGAAGGACCTGGGTTTGGGAATTTCAGAGATTTCTGAGCGAAAACTGCGGATCGCATCCGAGGGTAAGCAGTATTTCAATGTGGATTTGATAAAGGGAGATCTAATCGTGAGCGAGAGAATCGACAGAGAGACGTTGTGCGGACAAAGCGCGAGCTGTGTGTTACCATTGGAGGTTATAATTGAAAACCCGTTACAACTGTTCCGCGTTGAAATTGAAATACAAGATATCAACGATAATTACCCTCATTTCCAAACAAAGGAAAATATTCTGAATATAGCAGAGTCTACTGTAACTGGAGCGCGTTTCCCGCTGGAAACGGCTCAAGACCTTGATGTTGGATCAAATTCTCTACGTTCTTATGTTCTGAATAAAAATGAGCATTTTACATTAAATGTTGTCACTGATAAGGATGGAATGAAAGTTCCGGAGCTTGTTTTAGAAAAGCCACTGGACAGAGAAAGGGTACCCACCCACAAGTTAGTACTGACCGCTGTAGATGGAGGAATCTCGGCTAAATCGGGTTCTGCAGATATAACCGTTAATGTTCTAGACAACAATGACAATGCGCCACAGTTTGAAAATACTGTGTATGAAATTCCAGTAGAGGAAAATACTCCGGCGGAAAGTGTGATTGGATCAGTTCGAGCTGAAGATTTAGATGAAGGTTCAAATGCTGACATCGTGTATTCATTTGGCTCCCGAACGCCCGATGCAGTTATGAAATGTTTTACTATAAATCCAATAACTGGTGAAATAACACTGAACAGCGTTATAGACTATGAAGAATCTAGTTCGTTCAAATTTGACGTTCGTGCATCAGACAAAGGCACCCCATCCATGGAGGGTCACTGCACAGTCCGAGTGCAGGTTCTGGATATTAACGATAACTCCCCAGAAATTATTTTGAAGTCAGTGCCCAGTCCAGTAAGAGAAGACGCTCCTATAGGGACCGTGGTAGCTTTGATCAGCACAAAAGACTTAGATTCTGGTGACAATGGCAAAGTAAATTTAAATATGATGTCAAAATACCCATTTACTTTAAAACCGACTTTTCTAAACCACTACACACTGGTTACCGCATCCAATTTAGATCGAGAACATTTTCCAGCATATGATGTAGAGATCATCGCATCAGATTCTGGAACTCCTCCGCTCGTTTCGAAAAAGATCATAACGGTCAACATTCTCGATGTTAATGACAATCCCCCGACTTTCTCCCAACCTTCGTACATGGTGTATGTAAAAGAAAACGGCGCTCCAGGGACAATATTGTGCTCAGTGTCCGCATCTGATCCAGACCTGAGTGAGAATGCCAAGATTTCATATTCCATATTAGATTCTAAAGTGCAAGATGTGTCTGTCTCCTCGTATATTTACATTAACTCGGATAACGGCAGCATCTACAGCATGCACTCGTTTGACTATGAGAAACTGAAGGTGTTTCAGATCCAGGTGCAGGCAAAGGACCAAGGCTCTCCGTCTCTGAGCAGTAACGCCACTGTTCATGTGTTCATCATGGATCAGAACGATAATACACCTGCTGTTATTTACCCCTCTGCTGTCATGGGTTCAGTCTCTCACCAGAAGATGCCCCGCTCTGCTAAAGCGGGACACCTCGTTACCAAGGTAACGGCAGTGGACGCTGACTCGGGCCACAACGCTTGGATTTCCTATAAAGTGGTTGAGGCTACAGACGCGTCTCTTTTTGCTGTGAATCTTTATACAGGGGAGGTGAGGACTAAACGCGCTGTTTCAGAGCAGGATGACGCCTCTCAGAGGCTGCTTATAGAGATAAAGGACAACGGGGAGCCGGTCCAGTCCACCACAGTCACTGTTGGCATATTGTTAGAGGACGGGGTTCACGAGCCCATCTCTGACCTCCGACACAAAGCGCAAGAACCCAGCAAGAAAAACAGTAAAATCACGTTTTATCTGATTATCTCTCTGGCCTCGATTTCCGCGGTGTCGTTTGTGACTTTTGTGATCTTGGCAGTGAAGTGCGTTAGAAACAGCAGAAGAGGGGCGTGTTGCTGTATCAGAGAGTCTGACTCGGACGGATACAAGAATCCCAACAGAAATCTTCAGATCCAGCTGAACTCTGACGGGCCTATTAAGTATGTGGAGGTCCTGGGAGGGGACATGATGTCTCAGAGCCAGTCCTTCAGGTCCTGCTTCTCTCCAGTGTCAGAGTTCAGTGATTTCACCTTCGTTAAGCCCAGCAGCACCACTGACTTTAAGGAGATGATCAATGTTCTCGACGCGTCTCTACCTGACAGCGCGTGGACTTTCGAGAGTCAACAGGTGAGCATCACGTCATGTAATTGGTCGCTTTATACGTTTTGGTGTTGCATGTAAAATGTAGGCTATTAATGCAAGGTTAGTAGAAGTTATAATTATGTGTTTATTATGACGCTTCCTATACTCGTTTCTTTGTATATTATTCAACTGTAATAGGAACAGTTTCCTTTAAAACTGGAAGGATGTTTATTTTTCCTACTTTGTTTCATATGACATGTTGTCACAGTCCATCAATCCTGTTTTCAAAACAAATTAATTAGAAATATTCACTCAAAATAATTTTTATTTGAGACATAACTGACAGTTTCACTTTACAGCTTTTTATTTTTTATTTTTTAAATGTAATTTCGGAGCCTTTTTATTTGTTTTGGTATTTTTGTCCTGAAATACCCGTTGCTTCATCAAAGCTTATTTTCAGCCAATGGTGAAGTGCAATCTTTCAAGGGAAACAAATCGGTTGTGGTATTGGCAGAAATACGAGTGTGCCCATGTACTTTACGTTTTCATCTTAAGATTGTGGTGAACATTGTCCTTGGCCATAGTTTAAACTTTTTTTTTCTAAACAAAAGCAGTCCGTGTGTCTCGCCAGAGACGTTTCAAATCTGGCGCTGTTCAATATCAAAGTTCTGAACGTTTAGTTCACCTGTACAGGGAAAGCCAGTTCTTAAATTTTGACTTTTCGAAGATTAACTTTTTGTGTGTGTGTGTGTGACGCGCGCACGTGCGTACATGCAGTATATGTATGCATATTTGATATTTTCTCACATGAGAGATTACAATGTTGCTTCTTCTCTCATTACATTACATTACATTATAGGCATTTAGCAGACGCTCTTATCCAGAGCGACTTACACAGCATTTCTTTTGCATTTATACATAGTATCCATTGATACAGCTGGATATATACTGAAGCAATGCAGGTGAAGTACCTTGCTCAAGGGTACAACGGCAGTGTCCGACCTGGGGATCGAACCGGCAACCTTTCGGTTACAAACCCAGTTCCTTAACCATTATACCACACTGCCGCCCTCTCCCCTTGAGAGTGATGTACCTAAAGGTGTATTTCACCTGAAATGTTTGCCGTTATGTAACGGAACTGATTACAAGATCACTGCACATTTCCTAAATTAATTGAATATGTTTGTACAGTTCGGTGGTGTTTTTAGAAGCTTGGATTGTGTCACGTGATGAGTACTGTGAAATACGTTGACCGGCAACTTTTGAGTTCATTTATTTATTTATTTATTTATTTATTTATTTATTTTTGCATTACGCTTATTTTACATTGCATAGTTTCATTAAAATGGCATGCAACTGCGTAGTCCTATTCACGCAGTACTAATCTTACAAGTATACCCTGCTATTATAAAAATATGATATCCTTCAAAAAGAGACCCGTATATGAGGTTATAGAATTTGTCAGAAATAACTTTGCATAGTATGAATAATGGCACAGCGGCTTTGTAATTCGCTCTGGAAAAGAGTGACCAACAAATACATGTTTAGCGATTTTGTAATAACTTGTACTACATAAGGGCATGTGCTCTGAAATAAAAATAAAAAAATAAACATCCATGTCAAATGTTTTTTTGTTTTTTTAAAAGCTTCAAATTATAAGTTAGTGAAGTGGTAGAAGAAATTAGTGTCCCATATGTGTTTATTGAATCACTCCTTCTTTTGTAAATCAATTTGGTGCCATGTGCCTTTAAAATTGAGACTGCTTGTGATTGGAAAAGCCAGAATTCTGGTCTGCACCAATGGGATAAAAGGACTGTACAAAGAGATCTACTCCCTCCCCCAGCCACAGCACAGTAACCCTTACAATGCTCAGAGCTGAGACGGGGCGATAGGCACACACATCCATCGGCTCTGGATATATAAATGTATTGCCCTACGGGAATATTTTGGAGAGATCCTTTATTCTACATTTTAGTTTTTTGTATTGGTGTCGACTAATCTGAGGGGTGTTGATGGAAGTTATATATTTTTAGTTTTTTGAAATGAAAATCAAGACGAGGAATCGTTTTTTGGAATGGCAGGCGCTGTGTTGTTATTTTTTCATCTTGTGGAATACAATAGAGGCACAGATTCGCTACACCATTCCAGAGGAACTAAATCGGGGTTCTGTAGTTGGAAATCTAGGGAAGGACCTGGGTTTGGGAATTTCAGATATTTCTGAGCGCAAACTGCGGATCGCGTCCGAGGGTAAGCAATATTTCAGTGTGGATTTGGGGAAAGGAGAGCTTATCGTGAGTGAGAGAATCGACAGAGAGACTCTGTGCGGACAAAGCGCTAGTTGCGTGTTGCCTCTAGAGGTTATAATTGAAAACCCATTGCAACTATTCCGCATTGAGATCGAAATAAATGATATAAATGACAATGTTCCACATTTCCCATCAAAGGTGTATGTTTTAAGGATCGGGGAACATTCAGCTTTGGGATCGCGATACCAGCTGGAAAAGGCACTGGACCCTGACGTTGGCACAAACGCACTAAGTACGTACAAGATTAGTCCAAACGAGCATTTTACTTTGAATGTTAAAACGGCTAAGGACGGGGTGAAGATTCCTGAGTTAGTTCTTCAGAAAACGCTGGACAGAGAGAACCAACCTGCCCATACGCTTGTACTTACGGCTGTCGATGGAGGGAACCCGGCTCGATCAGGGACAACAGAGATATCCGTTCAAGTTGTAGACATAAATGATAACGCACCACAATTTGAGAAGAGTCTTTATGATATATTGCTACCGGAGAACTCGCCTCCAGGTACAAGCATTTTAACTGTTAAATCAGTTGACATAGATGAAGGATCTAATGCCGAAATATCTTACTCATTTGCCGAAGATACATCAGAAATTATACGTAGTATTTTTGCTTTGATTCCCGAGAGTGGTGCGGTTCAAATAATGAATCCACTGGACTACGAGAAAGCCAGTTCATTCGAATTTGACGTTCGCGCTACAGACAAAGGCACGCCAGCTCTGGAAGGTCGCTGTACAGTCCACGTTAGAGTAATTGACGTTAACGACAATCCTCCAGAAATCATAATGAAATCTTTGCCTAGCCCTGTAAGAGAGGACGCCCCTGTAGGGACTGTGGTGGCTCTCATAAGGGCCGCCGATGTAGATTCCGGAGACAACGGAAAGGTTAGCTTACACATTCCCCCAGAATATCCCTTTAAATTGAAACCGTCGTTTTCCGACCATTACACGTTGATTACTGATTCGAAATTGGACAGGGAAGCATCCCCACGGTACGAAATCAATATAATCGCGACGGATTCCGGTTCACCCCCTCTCTCAACCCGAAAAATTATTAATATAAATATTTTGGACGTGAATGACAATCCTCCAATTTTCTCCCAACCGTCCTACATGGTGTATGTAAAAGAGAACGCTGCTCCGGGAGCAATATTGTGCTCAGTGTCCGCATTTGATCCAGACCTGGGTGAGAATGCTAAAATTTCATATTCTGTCTTAGACTCCAAAATGTACGACGTGTCTGTCTCCTCGTATATTTATATTAACTCGGATAACGGCAGCATCTACAGCATGCACTCGTTTGACTATGAGAAACTGAAGGTGTTTCAGATCCAGGTGCAGGCAAAGGACCAAGGCTCTCCATCGCTGAGCAGTAACGCCACTGTTCATGTGTTCATCATGGATCAGAACGACAATACACCCGCTGTTATTTACCCCTCTGCTATCATGGGTTCAGTCTCTCACCAGAAGATGCCCCGCACTGCTAAAGCGGGACATCTCGTTACCAAGGTAACGGCCGTGGACGCGGACTCGGGACACAACGCTTGGATTTCCTATAAAGTCGTTGAGGCTACAGACGCGTCTCTTTTTGGAGTGAATCTTTATACAGGAGAGGTGAGGACTAAACGCGCTGTTTCAGAGCAGGATGACGCCTCTCAGAGGCTGCTTATAGAGATAAAGGACAACGGGGAGCCGGTCCAGTCCACCACAGTCACTGTTGGCATATTGTTAGAGGACGGGGTCCACGAGCCCATCTCTGACCTCCGACACAAAGCGCAAGAACCCAGCAAGAAAAACAGTAAAATCACATTTTATCTGATTATCTCTCTGGCCTCGATTTCCGCGGTGTCGTTTGTGACTTTTGTGATCTTGGCAGTGAAGTGCGTTAGAAACAGCAGAAGAGGGGCGTGTTGCTGTATCAGAGAGTCTGACTCGGACGGATACAAGAATCCCAACAGAAATCTTCAGATCCAGCTGAACTCTGACGGGCCTATTAAGTATGTGGAGGTCCTGGGAGGGGACATGATGTCTCAGAGCCAGTCCTTCAGGTCCTGCTTCTCTCCAGTGTCAGAGTTCAGTGATTTCACCTTTGTTAAGCCCAGCAGCACCACTGACTTTAAGGAGATGATTAATGTTCTTGACGCTTCTCTACCTGACAGCGCGTGGACGTTTGAGAGTCAACAGGTGAGCATTACGTGATGAAATTGATCGTTGTATGTTTTGGTGTTGAATTTATTCAAATAGGATATTTATTTAAGTCCAATTTAAGTTGTTAATTATGACCTTTATGTATCTCTAATTCGTGACGGTTCTTGTTCTCATTTCCTTGGATACCTTTAACCTAAACTGTAAAAGAGGCATATCAGTCCTTAACAACTTCCTGTAAAACTGGAAAGATGTTAGTTTTTCCTAATTTTCTCATATTACATATTTAACGTGTTGTACTAAGTTTACAAACAATATTTACTTACTTATATATTTTATTTTATTTTAGGCATGCTAGTGACTTTGAACTGAATTGCTCAAATTCTGAATTACTATAACTTATTTTTTACATTTACTTTTGCCATTTTTATTATTTTGTTAGATTGTATCTGCAAATACCCATTGTTTCTTCAAAACATATTTACTTATTTTGCAGCCAAATGACAAAGTGCAACATTTCACGGAGAACAATGTACTTATAATCTTTCAAAAAAAATACTCTATGAACACATGCCTTTCCTTTTTTATGGTAGAATTGTTGTGAACGTTTTTTCTTGGCAAGTGTTCAAACATTACCTCCTGAACAAAGGCAGTTTGTGTGTGGCTTGCCAGAAACCTTTAGAATTTGGCGCTGTCCACCATCAAGGTGCTGAACTTCAGTCCTCGTGCACTGGGAAAGACATTAAAATTATCAATGCTTTTTACAGTGGATGTTCTAAAATGTTGACTTACTAACAAGTTTGCGTGTGTGTGTGCATATTTGATATTATGTCACATGTCAGAATAGAATGTTGCTTATTCTTTCATTTTGTGAGTAAAAATATGTTCAAAAGTACATTTTTTGTAAATTGTTTATTATTATATAAATCAAGTGATGATAAGGTCAGTGGCATATTTGCGAAATTAAAAGTAGCCGATTGAATTGAATAGGTTTGTACAGTTCGGCGGTGCGTATATACGCATGGATCATGTGACCAGTAAACCGTGGACTACATTTACCAGCAATATAAGCCTTTGTAGTTTTTTTTCACTTTACATTACCCTTATATTACATTGCGTAGTTTTTTGTTCGTATGGCATGAAAATGCAACCGTCCTGTATGCATGTGCTACTGTTCTTCCAAGTATTACATTAGTCTAAAAAATATGAAATCCGTCAAAAAGAGATCACCTGTCAATCGGGTTCTAAAATTGGTAAGAAATTAGTTAGCATAATGTGAATAACGGGACAACCCTTCCTGAATAAGCGTGACCAGCGAGTTAAGATTCTGCGATCTTTCAGGGCCTCTGCTCTAAAATTAAGCAATGAAAATAATCATCCATATCAAATGTTCTCTTAAAAACTTCTAAATATAAATTTTATTGGCAGAATACATTTTAGTCTCATATGTGTGTATTCGTGCACTGTGGCAGTCCCTTCTCTTGAAGTTAAATTATGTGCAATGTACCTTTAAAATAGGGAATGCTTGCGATTGGAAAAGGCATGGTTCGGCTCTGCACCAATGAGATGGGGGACAGTACAAAGAGATCTACTCCCTCCCCCAGCCACAGCACAGTAACCCTTAGAATACTCAGAGCTAGGAGAGACGGGAGGCACATCCACGGACTCGGGATATATAAATGCATTGGCCTCTGGCAATGTTTTTTAGAGAGCCTTTATTCTACATTTTAGATTTTTGTACTGGTGTCTAATAGTCTCAGGTGCGTTGGTGGAAATGATATTTATTCGTTTTTTGAAATGAGAATCAAGAAGAGGAATCGTTTTTTGGAATGCCAGGCGCTCTTTTATTATGTCTTTATCTTGTGGAATACAATAGAGGCACAGATTCACTATACCCTTCCAGAGGAACTAAAGCAGGGTTCTGTTGTTGGAAATCTAGGGAAGGACCTGGGTTTCGGAATTTCAGAGATTTCTGAGCGCAAACTGCGGATCGCGTCCGAGGGTAAGCAGTATTTCAGTGTGGATGTGGGGAAGGGAGAGCTGGTCGTGAGCGAGAGAATCGACAGAGAGACTCTGTGCGGACAAAGCACTAGTTGCGTGTTGCCTCTAGAGGTTATAATTGAAAACCCATTGCAACTATTCCGCATTGAGATTGAAATAAATGATATAAATGACAATGTTCCACATTTCCCATCAAAGGTGTATGTTTTAAGGATCGGAGAACATTCAGCTTCGGGATCGCGATATCAGCTGGAAAAGGCACTTGACCCTGACGTTGGCACAAACGCGCTAAGTACGTACAAGATTAATACAAATGAAAATTTTTCCTTGAATGTTAAAACTACAAAGGACGGGGTAAAGGTCCCAGAGCTAGTTCTTCAGAAGCCACTAGACCGAGAGAAACAGCCTGTTCATCAACTCGTTCTGACGGCTGTTGATGGGGGAAATCCAGCGCGGTTAGGGACAACAGAGATAACTGTTCAAGTTCTAGATGTAAACGATAACGCACCGCAATTTGAGAAGAGTATTTATGAAATATCACTACTGGAAAATTCGCCGCCATCGACAACTGTTTTAACTGTGAAAGCCGTTGACGTGGATGAAGGAACGAATGCTGAGATATTATATTCATTTGCTGAACATACATCAGAAATCATACGTAGTGCTTTTGCCCTGATTCCTGAGAGTGGTGAAGTTAAAATAATAAATCCATTAGACTACGAAAAAGCCAGTTCGTTTGAATTTGATGTTCGAGCTACAGACAAAGGTGCACCAGCTATGGAAGGTCGCTGTACTGTCCACGTGGAAGTAATTGATGTGAACGACAATCCTCCAGAAATTATCATGAAATCTTTGCCAAGCCCTGTAAGAGAGGACGCCCCTGTAGGGACTGTGGTGGCTCTCATAAGGGCCGCCGATGTAGATTCCGGAGACAACGGAAAGGTTAGCTTACACATCCCTCCCGAATATCCCTTTAAATTGAAACCGTCGTTTTCCGACCATTACACTTTGATTACTGATTCGAAATTGGATCGCGAGACCTCCCCGCAGTACGAAATTGATATAATCGCGACCGATTCCGGTTCCTCCCCTCTCTCAACTCGAAAAAATATTAACATAAATATTTTGGACGTCAATGACAATCCCCCAGCTTTCTCCCAACCGTCATACACGGTGTATGTAAAAGAGAACGGTGCTCCGGGAGCAATATTGTGCTCAGTGTCCGCATCTGATCCAGACCTGGGTGAGAATGCCAAGATTTCATATTCTCTCCTAGACTCTAAAGTGCAAGACGTATCTGTGTCTTCTTACATATATATTAATTCGGATAACGGCAGCATCTACAGCATGCACTCATTTGACTATGAGAAACTGAAGGTGTTTCAGATCCAGGTGCAGGCAAAGGACCAAGGCTCTCCATCTCTCAGCAGTAACGCCACTGTCCATGTTTTTATCCTGGATCAGAACGACAATACACCTGCTGTTATTTACCCCTCTGCTATAATGGGTTCAGTCTCTCACCAGAAGATGCCCCGCTCTGCTAAAGCGGGACATCTCGTTACCAAGGTAACGGCAGTGGACGCAGACTCGGGCCACAACGCCTGGATTTCCTATAAAGTGGTTGAGGCTACAGACGCGTCTCTTTTTGGTGTGAATCTTTACACAGGGGAGGTGAGGACTAAACGCGCTGTTTCAGAGCAGGATGACGCCTCTCAGAGGCTGCTTATAGAGATAAAGGACAACGGGGAGCCGGTCCAGTCCACCACAGTCACTGTTGGCATATTGTTAGAGGACGGGGTCCACGAGCCCATCTCTGACCTCCGACACAAAGCGCAAGAACCCAGCAAGAAAAACAGTAAAATCACATTTTGTCTGATCGTCTCTCTGGCCTCGATTTCCGCAGTGTCGTTTGTGACTTTTGTGATCTTGGCAGTGAAGTGCGTTAGAAACAACAGAAGAGGGGCGTGTTGCTGTATCAGAGAGTCTGACTCAGACGGATACAAGAATCCCAGCAGAAATCTTCAGATCCAGCTGAACTCTGACGGGCCTATTAAGTATGTGGAGGTCCTGGGAGGGGACATGATGTCTCAGAGCCAGTCCTTCAGGTCCTGCTTCTCTCCAGTGTCAGAGTTCAGTGATTTCACCTTCGTTAAGCCCAGCAGCACCACTGACTTTAAGGAGATGATTAATGTTCTTGACGCTTCTCTACCTGACAGCGCGTGGACGTTTGAGAGTCAACAGGTGAGCATTACGTGATGAAATTGATCATTGTATGTTTTGGTGTTGAATTTATTAAAATAGGATATTTATTTAAGTCCAATTTAAGTTGTTAATTATGACCTTTATGTATCTCTAATTCGTGACGGTTCTTGTTCTCATTTCCTTGGATACCTTTAACCTAAACTGTAAATGAGGCATATCAGTCCTTAACAACTTCCTGTAAAACTGGAAGGATGTTAGTTGTTCCTACTTTTCTCATATTACATATTTAACGTGTTGTACTAAGTTTACAAACAATATTTACTTGCTTTTATATTTTATTTGAGGCATGCTGGTGACTTTGAACTGAATTGCTCAAATTCTGAATTACTATTACTTATTTTTTACATTTACTTTTGCCATTTTTATTATTTTGTTAGATTTTATCTGCAAATACCCGTTGTTTCTTCAAAATATATTTACGTATTTTGCAGCCAAATGACAAAGTGCAACATTTCACGGAGAACAATGTACTTATAATCTTTCAAAAAAAATACTCTATGAACACGCCTTTCCTTTTTTTATGGTAGAATTGTTGTGAACGTTTTTTCTTGGCAAGTGTTCAAACATTACCTCCTGAACAAAGGCAGTTTGTGTGTGGCTAGCCAGAGACCTTTTGAATGTGGCGCTGTCCATCATCAAGGTGCTGAACTTCAGACCTCGCGTCCTGAAAAATACATTAAAATTATCAATGTTTTTTACAGTGGATGTTCTAAAATGTTGACTTAATAACAAGTGTGTGTTTGTGTGTGTGTGTGTGTGTGTGTGTGTGTGTGCATATTTGATATTATGACGCATGCCAGAATAGAATGTTGCTTATTCTTTCATTTTGTGAGTAATATGTTCAAAAGTAAATTTTTTGTAAATTGTTTATTATTATATAAATCAAGTGATGATAAGGTCAGTGGCATATTTCCGAAATTAAAAGTAGCCTATTGAATTGAATAGGTTTGTACAGTTCGGTGGTGCGTATATACGCATGGATCATGTGACCAGTAAACCGTGAACTACATTTACCAGCAACATAAGCCTTTGTAGTTTTTTTTCACTTTACATTACCCTTATATTGAATTGCGTAGTTTTTTTGTATGGCATGAAAATGCAACCGTCCTGTATGCATGTGCTACTGTTCTTCCAAGTATGACATTATTCTAAATAATATGAAATCCGTCTAAAAGAGATCACCTGTCAATTGGGTTCTAAAATTGGTTAGAAATTAGTTAGCATAATGTGAATAACGGGACAACCCTTTCTGAATAAGCGTGACCAGCGATTAAAGATTTTGCGATCTTTCAGGGCCTCTGCTCTGAAATTAAGCAATGAAAATAATCATCCATATCAAATGTTCTCTTAAAAACTTCAAATTATTAATTATATTGCAGTGGCAGAATACATTTTAGTCTCATATGTGTGTATTCGTGCACTGTGGCAGTCCCTTCTCTTGAAGTTAAATTATGTGCAATGTACCTTTAAAATAGGGAATGCTTGCGATTGGAAAAGGCATGGTTCGGCTCTGCACCAATGAGATGGGGGACTGTACAAAGAGATCTACTCCCTCCCCCAGCCACAGCACAGTAACCCTTAGAATACTCAGAGCTAGGAGAGACGGGAGGCACATCCACGGACTCGGGATATATAAATGCATTGGCCTCTGGCAATGTTTTTTAGAGAGCCTTTATTCTACATTTTAGATTTTTGTACTGGTGTCTACTAGTCTCAGGTGCGTTGGTGGAAATGATATTTATTCGTTTTTTGAAATGAGAATCAAGAAGAGGAATCGTTTTTTGGAATGCCAGGTGCTCTTTTATGTCTTTATCTTGTGGAATACAATAGAGGCACAGATTCACTACACAATTCCAGAGGAACTAAAGCAGGGCTCTGTGGTTGGAAATCTAGGGAAGGACCTGGGTTTGGGAATTTCGGAGATTTCTGATCGTAAACTACGGATTGCATCCGAGGGTAAGCAGTATTTCAGTGTGGATTTGGGGAAGGGAGAGCTGGTTGTGAGCGAGAGAATCGACAGAGAGTCTCTGTGCGGACAAAGCGCCAGTTGCGTGTTGCCTCTAGAGGTTATTATTGAAAATCCACTCCAAGTCTTCCGTGTTGATATTGAAATAAATGATATAAATGACAATGTTCCCGATTTCACATCAAAAGTGTATGTTTTAAGAATCGGGGAACATTCAGCTTCGGGATCGCGATATCAGCTGGAAAAGGCACTGGACCCAGACGTTGGTACAAATGCACTCAATACGTACAAGATTAGTCCAAATGAACATTTTAGTTTGAATGTTAAAACTACAAAAGACGGAGTAAAGGTCCCAGAGTTCATTCTTCAGAAGACGCTGGACAGAGAGAAACAGCATGTTCATGAGCTCGTGCTGACAGCTCTTGATGGAGGGAATCCGGTTAGATCAGGAACAACACAGATAACCGTTCAAGTTCTAGATGTTAACGACAACGCTCCGCAATTTGAAATGACTCTTTATGAAATATCACTACCGGAAAATTCGGCTCCAGGTACAACCGTTTTAACTGTTAAGGCAGTTGACATAGATGAAGGAACTAATGCCGAAATATCTTATTCATTTGCTGAACATACATCAGAAATCATACGTGATATTTTTGCTCTCATTCCCGAGAGTGGTGAGGTTAAAATAATGAATCCACTGGACTACGAAAAAGCCACTTCATTTGAATTTGATGTTCGTGCTACAGACAAAGGCGCACCAGCTATGGATGGTCGTTGTACTATTCATGTTGAAGTAATTGACGTGAACGACAATCCTCCAGAAATCATCATGAAATCTTTGCCTAGCCCTGTAAGAGAGGACGCCCCTGTAGGGACTGTGGTGGCTCTCATGAGGGCTGCCGATGTAGATTCCGGAGACAACGGAAAGGTTAGCTTACACATTCCCCCCGAATATCCTTTTAAATTGAAACCGTCTTTTTCCGACCTTTACACTTTGGTTACTGATTCGAAAATGGATCGAGAGACGTCTTCTAAGTACGACATAGATATATTTGCCACAGATTCCGGTTCACCCACTTTATCTACGCGAAAATTAATCAGTATAAATATTCTCGATGTAAATGACAATCCCCCAGTTTTCTCCCAACCGTCATACGCGGTGTATGTTAAAGAGAACAGCGTCCCGGGGACAATATTGTGCTCAGTATCCGCTTCTGATCCAGACCTGGCTGAGAATGCCAAGATCTCATATTCTATATTCGACTCCAAAGTGCAAGATGCGTCTGTCTCATCGTATATTTACATTAACTCGGATAACGGCAGCATCTACAGCATGCACTCGTTTGACTATGAGAAACTGAAGGTGTTTCAGATACAGGTGCAGGCAAAGGACCAAGGCTCTCCATCTCTGAGCAGTAACGCCACTGTTCACGTTTTTATCCTGGATCAGAACGACAATATACCTGCTGTAATTTACCCTTCTACTGTAATGGGTTCAGTCTCTCACCAGAAGATGCCCCGCTCTGCTAAAGCGGGACACCTTGTTACCAAGGTAACGGCAGTGGACGCTGACTCGGGACACAACGCTTGGATTTCCTATAAAGTGATTGAGGCTACAGACGCGTCTCTTTTTGCTGTGAATCTTTATACGGGAGAGGTGAGGACTAAACGCGCTGTTTCAGAGCAGGATGACGCCTCTCAGAGGCTGCTTATAGAGATAAAGGACAACGGGGAGCCGGTCCAGTCCACCACAGTCACTGTTGGCATATTGTTAGAGGACGGGGTCCACGAGCCCATCTCTGACCTCCGACACAAAGCGCAAGAACCCAGCAAGAAAAACAATAAAATCACGTTTTATCTGATCGTCTCTCTGGCCTCGATTTCCGCGGTGTCGTTTGTGACTTTTGTGATCTTGGCAGTGAAGTGCGTTAGAAACAGCAGAAGAGGGGCGTGTTGCTGTATCAGAGAGTCTGACTCGGACGGATACAAGAATCCCAACAGAAATCTTCAGATCCAGCTGAACTCTGACGGGCCTATTAAGTATGTGGAGGTCCTGGGAGGGGACATGATGTCTCAGAGCCAGTCCTTCAGGTCCTGCTTCTCTCCAGTGTCAGAGTTCAGTGATTTCACCTTCGTTAAGCCCAGCAGCACCACTGACTTTAAGGAGATGATTAATGTTCTCGACGCATCTCTACCTGACAGCGCGTGGACTTTTGAGAGTCAACAGGTGAGCATTACGTTAGGATATTCGTTGCGGTTTATTGCTTGGTGTTATTTATATTAATGTATTTATTCACGTATCCATCGCTAACTATATAGCAAACACTAAACATCGTTGAAGAATATAGTTAACTCTTGCTACTGCGTGTCGATTTCTCTCTTTGGTTTTGATACTTTGAACTTATAAAACCTGATATATTGCTACGTGGATATTGTGTGAAACTGTACCCTCTGTCAAAATCTTAGTTGATCAGCGTCTTTTGTGTTTACTGGCATTTCAAGGAACGAATGGCAGTAGCTGTTATTCTTTAAATAAGTACCCTGTGCTAATTATTCCCTTACTTTGATCTTATTTTACTGTCATAAACGAATTGATACCTTGATTCATCCACAAAGTAGAAAGTTAAACATTGCGTTCTGCACAAAAGCAGTCGCCTTACTAATCTCCCCAGCCATGTTTAGAATGGGCGCTGTCCAAATGCATGGGCCTGAAAGTTGAGTGGTTGAATATGAAGCTGGATTCATATAGTTGTCATATGAAGATTAGAAAGCTGTTTTTACTCTATGTCCATGTCACTTGCTTTTCTGAAACGTCCATCATTGAATATCACGCAACATTTTCATTGCATATGAGAAACCGTATTTAAATTCTGTCTTATATGTTAATTTTGAAGTTGTCACTTGAAAATGCGGTGTAACAATACTCTAAGTAAAATGTATCTTATTTGGCAAATTAGCTTATGTTTCAAATTTCAAATATTGAATTGAGTCCGTACTATTTCACTCTCTATGTTAAATAACAGCGCATGTAGCAGGTGTTACACGACGTTTTCAGATATATAAACCTTTCCACGGTTTAATGCAGGGCGCGAGGATGTAAACGCAGTTAATGTAAAGCATTAGGAACTACACTTGTGTCTGTCTTCGATGCGTTTTTAATGTATTCACAACTGCGAAACAAAATAAAGAACCACACGTTTGTTTGTACTGCAAAGACACGACGCAATACATATTGTATGTCATAAGGTTTTCCACATGTCTGTGTTTGCCTCAATCAGGGATTGAAATTCAGTATCTTAATACTCCGTTTGAAATTCCAATACAATCTAAAGGCCAGTTCGCACGGTGAGGCACGTGCATCCTTAATGCAATAGCAGATGCCATTCGACTGTTTCTTTAAGGTGCAGTACAGTTCCTATTGGATAATGTAGTGGGGCACCATGCTCCAATGGGATAGAGTTCTGTACAAAGAGATCTACTCCCTCCCCCAGCCACAGCACGGTAACCCTTACAATGCTCAGAGCTGGGAGAGACGGAGCTGCGCTCAGAGCCATGGATAGAAATTATATTTTAAGCGTTTATTTTTTAGCTGTAACATCTAATATTTTTTTGTTGTTGCAAGTGAATACGCTGTTATGATATCTTTCTTAAAAAAGACATATTTATTCGAATTTAAAAGATGCATTTTTTCGCAATGGTGACAGGACAACGGATAAAGCTTCTGAAATGGCAGGATCTGTGGCTGGTATATTTCTTTCTCGTGTGGAATACAATAGAAGCACAGATTCGCTATACTATTCCAGAGGAACTGAATCATGGCTCTGTTGTTGGAAATATAGCAAAGGACCTGGGTTTGGGTGTTTCGGAAATTTCTGAACGCAAACTGCGAATCGCTTCCGAGGGTAAGCAGTATTTCAGTGTGGATTTGGGGAAGGGAGAGCTGGTCGTGAACGAGAGAATCGACAGAGAGACTCTGTGCGGACAAAGCGCTAGTTGTTTGTTACAATTGCAGGTTATTATCGAAGACCCACTTCAGCTATTTCGCGTTGAGGTTGAAATTCAGGATATAAATGACAATTCTCCTAAATTCAATACAAATGAATATGTTCTGAATGTGGCGGAGTCCACTCTGCCAGGTGCTAGATTCCCATTGGAAGTAGCGCAGGACTTGGATGTGGGAGCAAATACGTTGCGTTCTTACGCTTTGAAAAAAAATGAACATTTTTCTTTGAATGTTATAAATAACAAAGATGGATCTAAACTCCCCGAACTCGTTTTAGAAAAAGCTGTGGACCGAGAAAAACAGTCAGTTCACCATCTCGTGCTCACGGCTGTTGATGGAGGGAGTCCTGCGAGATCTGGAGAAACGCAGATCAGGGTTAGGATTCTTGATAACAATGACAATGCGCCCATCTTTGAACAAACTCTATATGAGATTGCAGTGAGCGAAAATACACCCCCTGGTATGTCCGTACTGACTGTTAAAGCAGTTGACTTAGATGAGGGTTCTAACAGTGATATTGTGTATTCGTTTGGGTCGCACACACCAGAAGCAGTGCAGAAAATGTTTGCCATAGATCCACAGACGGGCGAGATAACTCTATCAGACCGACTCGATTATGAGATCATGAAGATTTACAAATTTGATGTACGCGCCACAGACAAAGGCACGCCGGCGATGGAGGGTCACAGTCGAATCCAGGTAGAGGTTGAGGACGTGAACGACAACCCACCAGAAATAATACTGACGTCTTTGCCGAAACCCGTTAGAGAAGACGCTTCGGTGGGGACCGTAGTAGCTTTGATTCGCGCAAAAGATTTAGATTCGGGGGAAAACGGAAAGGTCGTTTTAAGTATGTCGTCTGGCTCTCCTTTCAAATTAAAACCATCATTTTCTAATCATTATGAATTAGTTACAGACTCTCGTCTGGATCGCGAGAAATCTCCTGAATATAATATTGAAATAATAGCATCGGATACTGGGTCTCCTCCGTTCACTACGACGAAAATAATAGCTGTTAATATATTAGATGTGAATGACAACGCTCCGCTGTTCTCCCAACTATCATACACAGTGTATGTGAAAGAAAACGGCGCTCCGGGGACAATACTGTGTTCGGTTACAGCTTCTGACCCAGACCTGGGCGAGAATGCCAAGATCTCTTATTCTATCTTAGATTCTAAAGTGCAAGACGTTTCAGTCTCCTCGTATATTTACATTAACTCGGATAACGGCAGCATCTACAGCATGCACTCGTTTGACTATGAGAAACTGAAGGTGTTTCAGATCCAGGTGCAGGCAAAGGACCAAGGCTCTCCGTCTCTGAGCAGTAACGCCACTGTTCATGTTTTTATCCTGGATCAGAACGATAATACACCTGCTGTTATTTACCCCTCTGCTATCATGGGTTCAGTCTCTCACCAGAAGATGCCCCGCTCTGCTAAAGCGGGACACCTCGTTACCAAGGTAACGGCAGTGGACGCTGACTCGGGACACAACGCTTGGATTTCCTATAAAGTGGTTGAGGCTACAGACGCGTCTCTTTTTGGTGTGAATCTTTACACGGGGGAGGTGAGGACTAAACGCGCTGTTTCAGAGCAGGATGACGCCTCTCAGAGGCTGCTTATAGAGATAAAGGACAACGGGGAGCCGGTCCAGTCCACCACAGTCACTGTTGGCATATTGTTAGAGGACG
The DNA here is from genome assembly GCA_022702515.1 of Ilyophis sp. 1 JC-2022. Lineage (NCBI taxonomy): Eukaryota > Metazoa > Chordata > Actinopteri > Anguilliformes > Synaphobranchidae > Ilyophis > Ilyophis sp. 1 JC-2022. The sequence goes on along the minus strand of CM040397.1, from coordinate 17,187,158 downwards.
GGGTCCACGAGCCCATCTCTGACCTCCGACACAAAGCGCAAGAACCCAGCAAGAAAAACAGTAAAATCACGTTTTATCTGATCGTCTCTCTGGCCTCGATTTCCGCGGTGTCGTTTGTGACTTTTGTGATTTTGGCAGTGAAGTGCGTTAGAAACAGCAGAAGAGGGGCGTGTTGCTGTATCAGAGAGTCTGACTCGGACGGATACAAGAATCCCAACAGAAATCTTCAGATCCAGCTGAACTCTGACGGGCCTATTAAGTATGTGGAGGTCCTGGGAGGGGACATGATGTCTCAGAGCCAGTCCTTCAGGTCCTGCTTCTCTCCAGTGTCAGAGTTCAGTGATTTCACCTTCGTTAAGCCCAGCAGCACCACTGACTTTAAGGAGATGATTAATGTTCTCGACGCGTCTCTACCTGACAGCGCGTGGACTTTCGAGAGTCAACAGGTGAGCATTATGTAATTAAGTTAGTCTATTTAATTTTATATATTTGTTTGGTTAGTCACTGAGCGTGGCTTTTAAAAATAATTTGCTGACTATATGTATAATGTGTCTTCCAGTGGGATGAAGGACTAATGGCAGGTAATTTGGCCTTCAGTGGCCTTGACTTTATATTGCTTATATTTATTCATCCAGGCATAATTGAAGTAATTTTGAGAACAGTTTTTCTATGCACATAAATTTGGAAATGCTGTCCGCACGTGGGTATGACTTTAATAGAATAACAGGGCTCGTAACTTTGTAGTTAAATATACTATAACGCAATTAATTGTAGTCTTTATTTTTTTAAACATATTTTTGGCATTTTATTTTGACGTGGTGATTTTCACATGTCTTATAAATTATGTCTGAATGTGTCTGGTAAATTATATGAATGCCCTTTATGTAATAATGCAATGGTAACCATTTTGAATAATACAGTTAATTATTCACAGACATGCAATGGTGTTCAGGGCTTACGAAAATAACAAGTAAGACAAATAAACTTGTTGTCTTGACTTACAGGCATCTATAATATTTAAAATTATATTTTACCTATTAAGACTTTTTTGTTTCAGAATGATGCCGTTTGTATTTGCACTTATGACATAGTTTTCATTTCCTGGCCATTTGAATTGTATTATGGTGGACAAAATTGTGGCATATGACTTTAAGAAAGGACGCTTGAGTTATTGGATGAGCTGCTTTCGGCTGTTCACCAATGGGATGCGGCCCTGTACAAAGAGATCTACTCCCTCCCCCACCGCAGCACGGTAACCCTTACAATGCTCGTAGCTGGGAGAGACGGAGCTCGAGCTGCACATACATGGTTAGGAACTGAGAAACACTTCGTCCTACTTCTGGCTGGATATGTAACAACTCAATTTTGCTTTAATGCCATTTTTACAAATTGTGTTCTTTTAACGTTTTTGGAGTACAAACTATTTGAAATGCTATTTACTTATAACTGGAAATGAGTTCTAGGACGAGGAATGGGATTTTGGAATGGCAGTCGCTATGGCTGTTCCATGTCTTGCTCATGTGGAATACAATAGAAGCGCAGATTCGCTATTCCATTCCAGAGGAATTAGACCAGGGCTCTGTGGTTGGAAATGTAGCGAAGGATCTCGGTTTAAGAGCTTCGGAAATGTCTGAGCGCAATCTGCAGATCGCCTCCGAGGGTAAGCAGTATTTCAGTGTGAATTTGGGAAAGGGAGAGCTTATCGTGAGCGAGAGAATCGACAGAGAGACATTATGCGGACAAAGCGCGAGTTGCTTGTTGCCCTTGCAGGTAATTATTAAAAATCCTTTGCAACTGTATCATGTGGAGATTGAAATACAGGATATAAATGATAATTCACCAATTTTTCCACAAAAAGAACATTCGCTGAAGATCGGCGAGCACGTCGCGCCTGCAGCGCGTTTTCCCTTAGAAAGAGCACAGGACCCTGACGTCGGCTCCAACGCACTGAGCATGTATAAAATCAGTCCAAATGAACATTTTGTTTTGAATGTTAAGACTAATAAAGACGGCCTTAAAATCCCCGAGTTAGTCTTGCAGAAAGCGCTGGATAGAGAGAAAAATCCTGTCCATCAGCTCGTGCTCACGGCTGTTGATGGAGGGAATCCTGGTCGATCAGGGACAATAGATATAATCGTTCACGTTCTGGACAGTAACGATAATGCGCCGCAATTTGAAAAAACGCTGTATGAAATTCCAATCAGAGAAAATTCACCCAATGGCACAGTGGTTGTATCAGTGAAAGCCATCGATTTAGACGAAGGCGCGAATGGAGAAGTAGCATACTCGTTTGCTGAACACACAACGGACGCAATACAGAACACGTTCAACATAAATTCTGAAACAGGCGAGATTGCCATAGCTAATATTTTGGATTATGAAGCGACGAATACTGTTGAGTTAAGTATTCGTGCAACGGACAAAGGAACTCCCGCAATGGAGGGTCACTGTACGGTGCAAGTTGACATTCGCGACGTGAACGACAATTCACCGCAAATTATTCTTACATCTTTGCCAAGCCCGGTAAGAGAAGATGCTCCTGTCGGAACTGTTGTTGCTTTGATACGTGCGAAAGATATTGACTCAGGGGACAATGGTCGTGTCAGTTTAAATATTCCGGCAGAATATCCTTTCAAACTGAAGCCATCGTTTTCAGATCATTACACTTTAGTCACAGATTCTAAACTGGATCGGGAGAAATTTCCAGAATACAAAATACAAATGTATGCTTCAGATTCAGGTTCGCCTCCTCTCACGACGCAAGCGGAAATAACCGTTAGTATTCTAGATGTAAACGACAATCCACCGGTTTTCTCCCAGCCTTCATACACAGTTTATGTCAATGAAAACGGAGCTCCAGGGACAATATTGTTTTCGGTGTCTGCTTCTGATCCAGACCTGGGTGAGAATGCAAAGATTTCTTATTCTATTTTAGACTCGAAAGTTGAAGACGTGTCTGTCTCCTCGTATATTTACATGAACTCGGATAACGGCAGCATCTACAGCATGCACTCGTTTGACTATGAGAAACTGAAGGTGTTTCAGATCCAGGTGCAGGCAAAGGACCAAGGCTCTCCGTCTCTGAGCAGTAACGCCACTGTCCATGTTTTTATCTTGGATCAGAACGATAATATACCTGCTGTCATTTACCCTTCTACTGTAATGGGTTCAGTTTCTCACCAGAAGATGCTCCGCTCTGCTAAAGCGGGACACCTTGTTACCAAGGTAACGGCAGTGGACGCTGACTCGGGCCACAACGCTTGGATTTCCTATAAAGTGATTGAGGCTACAGACGCGTCTCTTTTTGGTGTGAATCTTTACACAGGAGAGGTGAGGACTAAACGCGCTGTTTCAGAGCAGGATGACGCCTCTCAGAGGCTGCTTATAGAGATAAAGGACAACGGAGAGCCGGTCCAGTCCACCACAGTCACTGTTGGCATATTGTTAGAGGACGGGGTTCACGAGCCCATCTCTGACCTCCGACACAAAGCGCAAGAACCCAGCAAGAAAAACAGTAAAATCACATTTTATCTGATTATCTCTCTGGCCTCCATTTCCGCGGTGTCGTTTGTGACTTTTGTGATCTTGGCAGTGAAGTGCGTTATAAACAGCAGAAGAGGGGCGTGTTGCTGTATCAGAGAGTCTGACTCGGACGGATACAAGAATCCCAACAGAAATCTTCAGATCCAGCTGAACTCTGACGGGCCTATTAAGTATGTGGAGGTCCTGGGAGGGGACATGATGTCTCAGAGCCAGTCCTTCAGGTCCTGCTTCTCTCCAGTGTCAGAGTTCAGTGATTTCACCTTTGTTAAGCCCAGCAGCACCACTGACTTTAAGGAGATGATTAATGTTCTCGACGCGTCTCTACCTGACAGCGCATGGACGTTTGAGAGTCAACAGGTGAGCTTTACATAAAAGTAGCTTTTACACTTCTATATATCGGGTGCAATAATTTTGTTTTATGGAAGTCACTCAATTTTACCATTCCCTGAAAACCGTATTAAACTGAATGATTTTTTAAAATGTGAGTTATTAAACGTATTTTTAAACTCAACTAACTTTAGTGTAATCTTTACGCTCTTCAGTAGATACATATTTACGTAAGCTCTTGTTTATCGGGCAAGCAGCAATGTGCTGTCTGGCTTCAGCCTTTAAAAGATTTCAGCACCATTGGGAGTCAGCAGGTGAGCATGCCGCTTTGACGTGTTTTCCTTGCTTTTCATTGAAATTAGATGATATCGAAATGATTGTGTTTTATTTGATATACTATCCTTGGTAATTAGTGCGTTAGTTAATGGAAGTCTAACGTATTGTTTGGTAACGTACTACTGGATGTGCACTGATAATTGAGTTAAAACGGCTTTCACAAGGAAGAAGAGTTGTCATAGTAGTTCAGATTGAATTATAAGCAATGCATTTATGTTCTTTGTTACAGGGATTCAATTAAAGATTGAGCTAATTATAGAAAATATTTTTTGCAGCGGTATATTTTTTTGTAGCCTATTTATAATCCACGAACATTTTATTCTAAAACACTTATTTAAAGGCACCGCTAAAGGAATAATTTTTACGTTATTCTTTGGTGATATAGTCCTCTGATCGCAATTTAAAGTGAATGAGGTGGAAGCTATGGACTATATATGCCTGTGTGATATTTTGTCTAATGTACTAATTTATTAGCATGTAAATAATAATTTAAATACATAAAATCGGTCGTTTTCTTGGTTGGGTAATTAGAATTTGCGGTTGGAAGCACAACAGCTCATTCCCCTTGGAAAACTGTGCAATATCGCTTTAAGAAAGGAACCTTGAGCTATTGGACAAGCGGTGCAGCGCTGTGTACCAATGGGGTAGTGTATTTGTACAAAGAGATCTACTCCCACCCCCAGCTGCAGTGGGTAGCCTAACCCTTACAGTCCTCTGAGCTGAGAGAAGCGCAGCTGCCCTGATATTCACGAGATTTGGGAAGTAATCTGTCCTCTCTTCGCACGGAAATCTCGTAATGAGGCACCGTTCATTTTAATACGGTATCTGTTATTTTTTAACACATTTGGATCGCCAAAATATGTGACATGTTAGTTATTTCTAAATGGAAATGATAAGCGGAAAGAGGAATCGTGGCTTGGAATGGCAGACGCTACGGGTGGTGCATATCTTTTTGTTGTGGAGTACAATAGAGGCACAGATTCGCTACACAATTCCAGAGGAATTAAACCAGGGCTCTGTTGTTGGAAATCTAGGGAAGGACCTGGGTTTGGGAATTTCAGAGATTTCTGAGCGCAAACTGCGGATCGCATCCGAGGGTAAGCAGTATTTCAGTGTGGATTTGGGGAAGGGAGAACTGGTCGTGAGCGAGAGAATCGACAGAGAGACTCGCTGCGGACAAAGCGTCCGTTGTGTTTTGCCTTTGCAGGTTATAATTGAAGACCCATTGCAAATGTTCCCTATTGAAATTGAAATACAGGATATTAATGACAATGAGCCACTTTTCATTACCAAAGAACAGGTTTTGAATATCGCGGAATCGACCGGTGCTGGCGCGTTATTTCCGCTAAAAAGTGCAAAAGACCCCGATGTTGGAAAGAATGCATTGAATTCGTACAAACTGAGCCAAAACGAGCACTTTGATTTGAATATAAAAACAAATAAGGATGGAGCTAAAATCCCAGAGTTGGTTCTTCAGAAGACGCTGGATAGGGAGAAACAGCCAGTTCACCAGCTCGTACTGACGGCTGTTGATGGAGGAAATCCGGCTAGATCAGGAACAACACAGATCACCGTTCACGTTCTAGATATAAACGATAATGCACCGCAATTCGAGAAGGCACTGTATGAAATACCACTTAAAGAAAATTCACCCAAAGGCACAGTGGTTATATCAGTTAAAGCTTTTGACTTAGACGAAGGCACAAACGGTGAGGTACTTTATTCGTTTGCAGAGGACACAACGGATGCTATACAAAACACTTTCAACGTCAATTCTGAAACGGGTGAAATAACTATTGCGGATTCACTGGATTATGAAGCGGCCAGTACCTATGAACTGAATATACGCGCGAAAGACAGAGGAACTCCCGGAATGGAGGGCCATTGTACGGTGCAAGTAGAAATTCAAGATGAAAACGACAACCCGCCGCAAATTATTCTTAAATCTTTGCCAAGCCCAGTTAGAGAAGATGCTCCCATCGGAACTGTCGTTGCTTTGATAAGTGCTCGGGATATTGACTCAGGAGACAATGGTCGTGTCATTTTAACTATTCCGGCAGAATATCCTTTCAAACTGATGCCATCGTTTTCAGATCATTACACGTTGGTCACTGATTCAAAACTGGACCGTGAAAAATTCCCAGAATACAAAATACAAATGTATGCTTTGGATTCAGGTACTCCCCCTCTCACGACGCAAACGGAAATAACCGTGAATATCTTAGACGTAAATGACAATCCCCCGATTTTCACTCAAGCTTCATACACAGTGTACGTTAAAGAAAATGGTGCTCCGGGGGCAATATTGTGTTCAGTATCCGCATCTGATTCAGACCTAGGTGAGAATGCCAAAATATCGTATTCTATCTTAGACTCCAAAGTGGAAGACGTGTCCATATCCTCGTACGTGTACATTAACGCAGATAACGGCAGCATCTACAGCATGCACTCGTTTGACTATGAGAAACTGAAGGTGTTTCAGATCCAGGTGCAGGCAAAAGACCAAGGCTCTCCGTCTCAGAGCAGTAACGTCACTATTCATGTGTTCATCATGGATCAGAATGACAATACACCTTCTGTTATTTACCCCTCTGCTATCATGGGTTCAGTCTCTCACCAGAAGATGCCCCGCTCTGCTAAAGCGGGACACCTTGTTACCAAGGTAACGGCAGTGGACGCTGACTCGGGCCACAACGCCTGGATTTCCTATAAAGTGGTTGAGGCTACAGATGCGTCTCTTTTTGGTGTGAATCTTTATACAGGGGAGGTGAGGACTAAACGCGCTGTTTCAGAGCAGGATGACGCCTCTCAGAGGCTGCTTATAGAGATAAAGGACAACGGAGAGCCGGTCCAGTCCACCACAGTCACTGTTGGCATATTGTTAGAGGACGGGGTCCACGAGCCCATCTCTGACCTCCGACATAAAGCGCAAGAACCCAGCAAGAAAAACAGTAAAATCACGTTTTATCTGATCATCTCTCTGGCCTCGATTTCCGCTGTGTCGTTTGTGACTTTTGTGATCTTGGCAGTGAAGTGCGTTAGAAACAGCAGAAGAGGGGCGTGTTGCTGTATCAGAGAGTCTGACTCGGACGGATACAAGAATCCCAACAGAAATCTTCAGATCCAGCTGAACTCTGACGGGCCTATTAAGTATGTGGAGGTCCTGGGAGGGGACATGATGTCTCAGAGCCAGTCCTTCAGGTCCTGCTTCTCTCCAGTGTCAGAGTTCAGTGATTTCACCTTCGTTAAGCCCAGCAGCACCACTGACTTTAAGGAGATGATTAATGTTCTCGACGCGTCTCTACCTGACAGCGCATGGACGTTTGAGAGTCAACAGGTGAGCTTTACATAAAAGTAGCTTTTACACTTCTATATATCGGGTGAAATAACTTTGTTTTATGGAAGTCATTCAATTTTACCATTCCCTGAAAACCGTATTAAACTGAATGATTATTTTTTTAATGTGAGTTATTAAACGTATTTTTAAACTCAACTAACTTTAGTGTAATTTTTATGCTCTTCAGTAGATACATATTTACGTAAGCTCTTGTTTCTCGGGCAAGCAGCAATGTGCTGTCTGGCTTCAGCCTTTAAAAGATTTCAGCACCATTGGGAGTCAGCAGGTGAGCATGCCGCTTTGACGTGTTTTCTTTGCTTTTCATTGAAATTAGATGATATCGAAATGATTGTGTTTTATTTCATATACCATCCTTGGTAATTAGTGCGTTAGTTAATGTAAGTCTAACGTATTGTATGGTAACGTACTACTGGATGTGCACTGATAATTGAGTTAAAACGGCTTTCACAAGGAAGAATAGTTGTCATAGAAGTTCAGATTGAATTATAAGCAATGCATTTATGTGCTTTGTTACAGGGATTCAATTAAATATTGAGCTAATTATAGAAAATATTTTTTGCAGCTGTATATTTTTTTGTAGCCTACTTATAATAAACGAACATTTTATTCTAAAACACTTATTTAAAGGCACCGCTAAAGGAATAATTCTTACGTTATTCTTTGGTGATATAGTCCTCTGATCGCAATTTAAAGTGAATGAGGTGGAAGCTATGGACTATATATGCCTGTGTGATATTTTGTCTAATGTACTAATTTATTAGCATGTAAATAATAATTTAAATAAATAAAATCGGTCGTTTTCTTGGTTGGGTAATTAGAATTTGCGGTTGGAAACACAACAGCTCCTTCCCCTTGGAAAACTGTGCAATATCGCTTTAAGAAAGGAACCTTGAGCTATTGGACAAGCGGTGCAGCGCTGTGTACCAATGGGGTAGTGTATTTGTACAAAGAGATCTACTCCCACCCCCAGCTGCAGTGGGTAGCCTAACCCTGACAGTCCTCTGAGCTGAGAGAAGCGCAGCTGCCCTGATATTCACGAGATTTGGGAAGTAATCTGTCCTCTCTTCGCACGGAAATCTCGTAATGAGGCACCGTTCATTTTAATACGATATCTGTTATTTTTTAACACATTTGGATCGCCAAAATATGTGACATGTTAGTTATTTCTAAATGGAAATGATAAGCGGAAAGAGGAATCGTGGCTTGGAATGGCAGACGCTACGGGTGGTGCATATCTTTTTGTTGTGGAGTACAATAGAGGCACAGATTCGCTACACAATTCCAGAGGAATTAAACCAGGGCTCTGTTGTTGGAAATCTAGGGAAGGACCTGGGTTTGGTAATTTCAGAGATTTCTGAGCGCAAACTGCGGATCGCATCTGAGGGTAAGCAGTATTTCAGTGTGGATTTGGGGAAGGGAGAACTGGTCGTGAGCGAGAGAATCGACAGAGAGACTCGCTGCGGACAAAGCGTCCGTTGTGTTTTGCCTTTGCAGGTTATAATTGAAGACCCATTGCAAATGTTCCCTATTGAAATTGAAATACAGGATATTAATGACAATGAGCCACTTTTCATTACCAAGGAACAGGTTTTGAATATCGCGGAATCGACCGGTGCTGGCGCGTTATTTCCGCTAAAAAGTGCAAAAGACCCCGATGTTGGAAAGAATGCATTGAATTCGTACAAACTGAGCCCCAACGAGCACTTTGATTTGAATATAAAAACAAATAAAGATGGATCTAAAATCCCAGAGTTGATTCTTCAGAAGACGCTAGATAGGGAGAAACAGCCAGTTCACCAGCTCGTACTGACGGCTGTTGATGGAGGAAATCCGGCTAGATCAGGAACAACACAGATCACCGTTCACGTTCTGGATAATAACGATAATGCACCGCAATTCGAGAAGGCACTGTATGAAATACCACTTAAAGAAAATTCACCCAAAGGCACAGTGGTTATATCAGTTAAAGCTTTTGACTTAGACGAAGGCACAAACGGTGAGGTACTTTACTCGTTTGCAGAGGACACAACGGATGCTATACAAAACACTTTCAACGTCAATTCTGAAACGGGTGAAATAACTATTGCGGATTCACTGGATTATGAAGCGGCCAGTACCTATGAACTGAATATACGCGCGAAAGACAGAGGAACTCCCGGAATGGAGGGCCATTGTACGGTGCAAGTAGAAATTCAAGATGAAAACGACAACCTGCCGCAAATAATTCTTAAATCTTTGCCAAGCCCAGTTAGAGAAGATGCTCCCATCGGAACTGTCGTTGCTTTGATAAGTTCTCGGGATATTGACTCAGGAGACAATGGTCGTGTCATTTTAACTATTCCGGCAGAATATCCTTTCAAACTGATGCCATCGTTTTCAGATCATTACACGTTGGTCACTGATTCAAAACTGGACCGTGAAAAATTCCCAGAATACAAAATACAAATGTATGCTTTGGATTCAGGTACTCCCCCTCTAACGACGCAAACGGAAATAACCGTGAATATCTTAGACGTAAATGACAATCCCCCGATTTTCTCTCAAGCTTCATACACAGTGTACGTTAAAGAAAATGGTGCTCCAGGGACAATTATGTGTTCAGTATCCGCAGCTGATCCAGACCAAGGTGAGAATTCCAAAATATCGTATTCTATCTTAGACTCCAAAGTGCGAGACGTGTCCATATCCTCGTATATTTACATTAACTCGGATAACGGTAGCATCTACAGCATGCACTCGTTTGACTATGAGAAACTGAAGGTGTTTCAGATCCAGGTGCAGGCAAAGGACCAAGGCTCTCCGTCTCTCAGCAGTAACGCCACTATTCATGTTTTTATCCTGGATCAGAACGACAATACACCTTCTGTTATTTACCCCTCTGCCGTCATGGGGTCAGTCTCTCACCAGAAGATGCCCCGCTCTGCTAAAGCGGGACACCTCGTTACCAAGGTAACGGCAGTGGACGCAGACTCGGGCCACAACGCCTGGATTTCCTATAAAGTGGTTGAGGCTACAGACGCGTCTCTTTTTGGAGTGAATCTTTACACAGGGGAGGTGAGGACTAAACGCGCTGTTTCAGAGCAGGATGACGCCTCTCAGAGGCTGCTTATAGAGATAAAGGACAACGGGGAGCCGGTCCAGTCCACCACAGTCACTGTTGGCATATTGTTAGAGGACGGGGTCCACGAGCCCATCTCTGACCTCCGACACAAAGCGCAAGAACCCAGCAAGAAAAACAGTAAAATCACGTTTTATCTGATCATCTCTCTGGCCTCGATTTCCGCGGTGTCGTTTGTGACTTTTGTGATCTTGGCAGTGAAGTGCGTTAGAAATAGCAGAAGAGGGGCATGTTGCTGTATCAGAGAGTCTGACTCGGACGGATACAAGAATCCCAACAGAAATCTTCAGATCCAGCTGAACTCTGACGGGCCTATTAAGTATGTGGAGGTCCTGGGAGGGGACATGATGTCTCAGAGCCAGTCCTTCAGGTCCTGCTTATCCCCAGTGTCAGAGTTCAGTGATTTCACCTTCGTTAAGCCCAGCAGCACCACTGACTTTAAGGAGATGATTAATGTTCTCGATGCGTCTCTACCTGACAGCGCGTGGACGTTTGAGAGTCAACAGGTGAGCTTTACATAAAAGTAGCTTTTACACTTCTATATATCGGGTGAAATAACTTTGTTTTAAGGAAGTCACTCAATTTTACCATTCCCTGAAAACCTTATTAAACTGAATGATTTTTTAAAATGTGAGTTATTAAATGTATTATTAAACTCAACTAACTTTAGTGTAATCTTTACGCTCTTCAGTAGATACATATTTACGTAAGCTCTTGTTTTTTGTGATATGTCTCGGGCAAGCAGCAATGTGCTGTCTGGCTTCAGCCTTTAAAAATGTCAGCACCATTAGTCTGGACAGCGACCGCACTTTGTTGCGACTACAGGATGCTCTAATGAACGAGCATGTCTGTGTGTTGCTAGTCCATTTTTTTTTCTGTAGATTACTTTAGATCTTTCAGGATTTTTTTGTATCATTTATAGCTGGAAGTCTTATTCATTTAATTTGACAAAAATGCAGTTTTGGCTGATTTCAGCTTTGACATGGTTTTTCTCCTTCTCTTTGATGTAATTCCCACTGCTGATATGTTTACACTTTAATAGTTTGATTCAACGTGTACACAATATTCACTCCAGAAAAAATGAATATGTAGCTATTCAGGTTCCTATTCCTGGAGTTCCTATTTACTGAAATTTGTGTTTTAAAATAGATCGGTTATTTCTTGACTTAGATGGTTATAAATCATTGTATTATCGAAACGCAACCACTCTCTGGGACAGAAAGCTGCATGTGTCTTTAAGATATACCAGCATTTCAATTGGACAATTTAATCTCCACTATGCGCCAATGGAACGCTGAGCTGTACAAAGAGATCTACTCCCTCCCCCAGTCACAGCAGTGTAACCCTTACAATGCTCAGAGCTGGAAGCGACGAAGCTGTGTTCACATCTAGACTGTTATAATGTGTATGCAATTTTTTAATAAACGGTATCATATACGATTTGATTTTGGCTGGAAAATCACATTATCTCGATTGCTCCACCGAGTGCATTTGGATCAAAGGAGTACATTGATGGAAAATATTTTCATTTTAACGAGAAAATGAGTACTGGGCGGAGGTATCGGCTTTTGGAATGGCAGACGCTGTGGATGCTTCATTTATTTTTACTGTGGAATACAATAGAGGCACAGATTCGCTACACCATTCCAGAGGAACTAAATCAGAGTTCTATTGTTGGAAATCTAGCGAAAGACCTGGGTTTGGGAATTTCAGAGATTTCTGAGCGCAAACTACGGGTCGCCTCCGAGGGTAAGCAGTATTTCAGTGTGGATTTGGTAAAGGGAGAGCTGGTCGTGAGCGATAGAATCGACAGAGAGACTCTATGCGGACAAAGCGCCAGTTGTGTGTTGCCCTTACAAGTCATTATTGAAAACCCATTGCAACTGTTTCACGTTGAGATTGAAATACAAGATATAAACGACAATTATCCAGATTTCCCTACAAAAGAGCATGTGTTAGAAGTGGCAGAATCTATGACACCGGGCGCACGATTTCCTCTTGAAAGCGCAAATGACCCCGATGTGGGTAGTAATAGCTTACGTTCATATGCAATTAACGCCAACCAATGCTTTCGTATAAACGTTAAAAATCTTGAAAATGGCAGGAAGGCGCCCGAATTGATTCTTGATAAAGCCTTAGACAGAGAAAAGGAGTCGGTCCACGAACTTGTATTAACAGCATTTGACGGTGGGAATCCGGTCAAATCAGGAACTGCTTTGATTAAAGTTATTGTCCAAGATAGCAATGACAACGTACCAGAATTTGATCAAACAATGTATAAAGCCTCTATTACTGAAAGTTCTGCACCGGGCGCTGTTGTGCTTACGCTAGAAGCCACCGATTTAGACGAAGGATTAAATGGAGAAATCGTGTATTATTTCGGTGCGCATACATCTGACGCTGTCCAACAAACGTTTACGATTAATCCCAATACTGGGGAAATAACTGTGAAGGGAAAGTTAGATTATGAGGAAAGGAAATTGTACACGTTTGATGTCCGTGCCAGAGATCGAGGGACCCCGGGTCTAGAAGGTCATTCGTCGGTTCAGGTTGATGTTCTGGACGAGAATGATAATCCCCCGGAAATTATTCTCACATCACTCCCCACCCCTGTTTCCGAAAATGCGTCCATTGGGACCGTTATAGCTTTGATAAATGTACGAGATTTAGATTCAAACGACAATGGGAAGGTAAACCTACAAGTTGCTCCCGGCTTCCCATTCAAGTTGAAACCGTCTCTACAGAATCATTACTCTTTAATAACGGACTCACGACTTGATCGTGAGGAAAATCCTGATTATAATGTTGAAATCGTAGCCTTTGATTCCGGTACCCCTCGCCTTCAAACTAAGAAGATAGTCAACGTTAAAGTGTTAGACGTGAATGACAACGCTCCGGTCTTCTCGCAGCCTTACTATAACGTGTACGTCAAAGAAAACAACCCCGCCGGTGCGTTACTATGCTCAATTTCTGCGTCAGACAAGGATCTAGCCAAGAACTCCTTAATCACTTATTCTATATCGGATTCTACATTACGTGGTGTTCCTGCATCGTCGTACTTCTATATAAACGCTGAAAATGGTTCGATATACAGTATGAATTCTTTCGATTATGAAAAAATAAAAGTGTTCCAGATCGTAGTACAGGCAAAGGACCAAGGTCCTCCGTCTCTGAGCAGTAACGCTACTGTTCATGTTTTTATCCTGGATCAGAACGACAACAGCCCCACTGTAATTTACCCTTCTACTATCATGGGCTCAGTCTCTCACCAGAAGATGCCCCGCTCTGCTAAAGCGGGACACCTCGTTACCAAGGTAACGGCAGTGGACGCTGACTCGGGACACAACGCTTGGATTTCCTATAAAGTGATTGAGGCTACAGACGCGTCTCTTTTTGGCGTGAATCTTTACACAGGGGAGGTGAGGACTAAACGCGCTGTTTCAGAGCAGGATGACGCCTCTCAGAGGCTGCTTATAGAGATAAAGGACAACGGGGAGCCGGTCCAGTCCACTACAGTCACAGTAGGCATAGTGTTAGAGGACGGGGTCCACGAGCCCATCTCTGACCTCCGACACAAAGCGCAAGAACCCAGCAAGAAAAACAGTAAAATCACGTTTTATCTGATCATCTCTCTGGCCTCGATTTCCGCGGTGTCTTTTGTAACTTTTGTGATCTTGGCAGTGAAGTGCGTTAGAAACAGCAGAAGAGGGGCGTGTTGCTGTATCAGAGAGTCTGACTCGGACGGATACAAGAATCCCAACAGAAATCTTCAGATCCAGCTGAACTCTGACGGGCCTATTAAGTATGTGGAGGTTCTGGGAGGGGACATGATGTCTCAGAGCCAGTCCTTCAGGTCCTGCTTCTCTCCAGTGTCAGAGTTCAGTGATTTCACCTTCGTTAAGCCCAGCAGCACCATTGACTTTAAGGAGATGATTAATGTCCTCGACGCGTCTCTACCTGACAGCGCGTGGACTTTCGAGAGCCAACAGGTGAGCACTGGATGTATGTTTAACATTTTATGCTTGGAAAAATCTTGAATTTTAAATGAAGGGAGACCTTTTGCTTTATCTATAGCTCTTCCAGTGCTGTATAATTGCAGTGATTGTTTTTTTTTTTACTAGTTGTAGGCCTACGTGTATTTGCTGCCCACTGTTATGACGAGCGTTGCGTATTCCCCTTCCCCGAGTGAGACAGTGAATGTGAACTATTCGACCAATCACAAAACAAATATTGTCCGAACATAGCCTGCTATTTACCACTCATCAATCAGTTTTAGCGTGTACCATTACATTTTTGAGAGAAATAATAGAAAGAATATGTAATATTTTCCTGTTCTGAAAAGTTTTAGTTCAGCTTGCGAATTTTCTGACATATTACTGTCAGCATAGTTAAGATGGATACATCTGATTCTGTGAATTAGTATTTATTAAGTTATACAATATTACATTTGTGGTGACAAAGACTAAGATGTATCTCTTTATTGAATGGCAGGTTAATTATTTAAACCCAAAGCGGATATACAGTATAAGTAGGCGTTAACCATGTATGCGCGGTTGATTGTGTAGAGGCTGTCGGAGAGAAAACCCACTGTGTCTTTAAGAAGCAGTTGGCCTCAGATTGGATGTTCTAGGCTTGTGTTGTACACCAATGAGATGGAGGACTGTACAAAGAGATCTACTCCCTCCCCCAGCCACAGCACGGTAACCCTTACAATGCTCAGAGCTGGGAGAGACGGCGCAGTGCACACACCAACGGATATAAACATTAATGCATTCGACATTTATGAATGCAATACAAAAAATATACTACATTTGTTTTCAATGTGGGATACATTTTTAATTAAAATAAATTACTTCGCAAGAATGATGAGGAGTGTATAACAACCTAATAGGTTATGACAAGGATAACGGGTTGCAGAGACGGGAGATGGCAGGCGCTGTGGTGGTATTATTTATTTCTCATGTGGAGTACAATAGAGGCGCAGATTCGCTATCCCATTCCAGAGGAACTAAAGCAGGGCTCTGTTGTTGGAAATATCGAAAAGGACTTGGGGTTGGAAGCCTCTGAGATTACTGATCGCAAACTGCGGATCGCCTCTGAGGGTAAGCAGTATTTCAGTGTGGATTTGGCAACGGGAGAGCTGATAGTTAGCGAAAGAATCGACCGAGAGGCTCTGTGCGGACAAAGCACCAATTGTTTGTTACCACTGCAGTTGATAGTTGAGGATCCGCTTCAGTTTTTCCGTGCTGATGTTGAAATACAAGATATTAATGATAATGCACCTCGTTTTCTTACAAACGAACGGGTGTTGAAAATTGCAGAGTCAACAGCGGCGGGAGTACGTTTCCCTTTGGAGAGCGCACAGGACCCGGACGTAGGCAGTAATTCGCTCAAGTCGTACACACTAAGTAAAGACGAATGTTTCAGTTTGAAAGTAAAAAATCTCGAGGATGGTAGAAAGGTCCCGGAGCTTGTGCTGGAGAAATCTCTGGACAGAGAAAAACGGGCTGTCCACCAGCTCTTACTGACTGCACTAGACGGTGGGAATCCAGTCAGGTCAGGCACTTCTCAAATCACAATTTCAGTTCTTGATAACAATGATAATGTTCCCGAATTTAAAAACGCCGTGTATAAAATAACCATCAACGAGGACAGTCCTAAAGGTACTTTTATTATTAAAACTGAAGCAACGGACCTGGATGAGGGCCCAAACGGAGATGTAAACTATAATTTTGGGCAACATACTTCAGACTCGGTGTATTCAATGTTCACGATTGATCCAAAATCAGGAGAGGTTTTTCTGAAAGGGGAATTGGATTTCGAGAGGACTGCTTTGTATAGAATTGATATCAGTGCCAAAGACAAAGGATCTCCGGCGATGGAAGGGCATTGTAGTGTACAGATAGAAATAGCGGACGTGAACGACAACCCTCCCGAAATTATCCTCACTTCTCAACCAAGCCCAGTCCGCGAGGACGCGCCCAGTGGGACCATTGTTGCGTTGATAAACGTACGCGACCTTGATTCTGGGGAAAACGGAAAGGTGACGGTTCAAGTTCCCCTAGACTCTGCATTTATGCTAAAACCATCTTTTGCTGATCATTACGCGCTTGTTACCACTGCTGTGTTAGACCGCGAGAGCTTTCCAGAGTACAATATAGAAATAACAGCGACTGATTCAGGTTCTCCTCCCTTGTCAACAAAAAAATCTTTGCCAATAATTATTCTCGATGTCAACGATAACCCTCCGAAGTTCAAGGAATCTTCTTATTACGTGTATGTGAAGGAGAATAATGCCCCAGGGACTATACTGTGTTCGGTATCCGCATCTGATCCAGACCTAGGTGAGAATGCCAAACTATCTTATTCTATCTTAGACTCCAAAGTTAAAGACGTATCCATCTCCTCGTATATTTACATGAACTCGGATAACGGCAGCATCTACAGCATGCACTCGTTTGACTATGAGAAACTGAAGGTGTTTCAGATCCAGGTGCAGGCAAAGGATCAAGGCTCTCCGTCTCTCAGCAGTAACGCCACTGTTCATGTTTTTATCCTGGATCAGAATGACAATACACCTGCTGTCATTTACCCCTCTGCTATCATGGGTTCAGTCTCTCGCCAGAAGATGCCCCGCTCTGCTAAAGCGGGACATCTCGTTACCAAGGTAACGGCAGTGGACGCGGACTCGGGACACAACGCTTGGATTTCCTATAAAGTGGTTGAGGCTACAGACGTGTCTCTTTTTGGCGTGAATCTTTATACAGGGGAGGTGAGGACTAAACGCGCTGTTTCAGAGCAGGATGACGCCTCTCAGAGGCTGCTTATAGAGATAAAGGACAACGGGGAGCCGGTCCAGTCCACCACAGTCACTGTTGGCATATTGTTAGAGGACGGGGTCCACGAGCCCATCTCTGACATCCGATACAAAGCGCAAGAACCCAGCAAGAAAAACAGTAAAATAACGTTTTATCTGATCATCTCTCTGGCCTCGATTTCCGCGGTGTCTTTTGTAACTTTTGTGATCTTGGCAGTTAAGTGCGTTAAAAACAGCAGAAGAGGGGCGTGTTGCTGTATCAGAGAGTCTGACTCGGACGGATACAAGAATCCCAACAGAAATCTTCAGATCCAGCTGAACTCTGACGGGCCTATTAAGTATGTGGAGGTCCTGGGAGGGGACATGATGTCTCAGAGCCAGTCCTTCAGGTCTTGCTTCTCTCCAGTGTCAGAGTTCAGTGATTTCACCTTCGTTAAGCCCAGCAGCACCACTGACTTTAAAGAGATGATTAATGTTCTCGACGCATCTCTACCTGACAGCGCGTGGACTTTCGAGAGTCAACAGGTGAGCACTATGTAATGAAGTTCGTCTATTTTATATATTTGTTTGTTTAGTCACCTGAAGTGGCTTTCATTGCTGACTATATGTATAATGTGTGTGAGGATTTCCACACAATTGCCCAACTAAATTTAATCTCGTTTCTTGTCCTTAATTATTCAGAACATAGTAAATTAATAGTGTGCCATCTATACGTCTGAGTTTTGAAACTCCTGCTTTTCTAGATACCGTTGTAAACGCTCCTCGCGTTTCAGTGGGGTGTAATAGTGTTACATAATTAATTTGTTTACTTTTCGAATCGATTTTTAGTGATATTGTGTTGGGCGTTCATAATATTAGTTTAGCCTACACATATCAAATTTTCATGTTCGTTTATTTTATTTTATAGCATGTATTTATTTTAAAGCAGCAAAATTGTTGATTTACCTTTAAATAATCAAGTCCATTTTACTCGCCTATATTTATTATTAACACTTCATTAAACATATTAATAATTAAATGTAATTTTGTCAATTTGTGAGTACTTCATTTAATTTCAATTCAAAATAAGCTACAACTGTTATTTCATTACACATGGTAGATCTCAGTATTATAATGTCCTTTCAAACAGTTGCTATTACTGTAGTAGCTTCTAAAGTGATTTTTGCCAAAATATTTGAAATCGTATAAAATCGGTCCACTTATTTCATGTGTGCGCGTTCCCTATGTAACGGGTTTTTCTATGTGATCTGAAAGTACAAAATAGGCAGCGTTGTCTTTAAGGTAGACAGTCTCTCCTATTGGAGCATTCAGCAGAGAGACGTTCACCAATGACGAGCTGCACTGTACAAAGCGATCTACTCCTGTCCACGAGCGCCGCAGCATCCTGACCGTGGTGAAGCTTGGAGCTGAGATGGAGGCTGAGATGCGACCATCCGCACATACGATTTGATTTTGTCCCTTTGTATATTAAATCATGTTTTCTTCTGTTTGTGTGGACTAAGTATAGCTGACTCTCTTTGAGTATTTCGTGTTTGCATAAAATCAATGAAAATTTATTTTAAAAACGTCGGGAAATGGGAAACGGGACCAAAAAATGGATCTTGATATGGCGCGCTCTCCCCGTGCTGCGTTTCTTTCTTCTGTGGAATACAACAAATGGACAGATTCGGTACACAATTCCAGAGGAGCTAAGCCAGGGGTCGATAGTCGGGAATATCGGGAAAGACTTGGGTTTAAATGCAGCTGAAATTTCGGAACGCAAGCTGCGGATCACTTCCGAGGGTAAGCAGTATTTCACTGTTGATTTGGGAAAGGGAGAACTGGTCGTGAGCGAGAGAATCGACAGAGAGACGCTTTGTGGACAAAGCGAGAGCTGTTTGCTACCACTTGAAGCAATTATTCAGTCTCCTCTGCAGCTACATCGCGTGCAAGTAGAGATTCAAGATATTAACGACAATGCGCCGAGTTTTATAACAAAGGAGCATGTACTGAAGGTGGCAGAGCACGTAGCGCCCGGAGCGCGCTTCCCGCTGGAGAGCGCGCAGGACCCTGACGTTGGTAGCAATGCGCTCCGGTCATACTCACTAAGTACAAATGACCATTTCTCCCTAAATGTTAAGACTTTGAAGGACGGAAGAAAAATACCGGAATTAGTTTTGGCGAAATCGCTCGATCGAGAGAAGCATCCTTCTCACGAGCTTGTCCTTACTGCCGTTGATGGAGGTAACCCCGTTAAATCCGGAACAGCGCAGATCTTTGTCCAGGTTCAAGATAGCAATGACAACCCTCCTCAGTTTGATAAGCAGTTTTATGAAGCATCCATAGGTGAAGACAGTTCGCCTGGCTCTGTAGTACTTGAGCTTATGGCTGTGGATTTAGACGATGGTCCGAATGGGGAAGTTGAGTACTCCTTTGGAGACCACACCTCCGATAGCGTGTTTAACGTTTTTGATTTAAATTCGAAGACAGGTCAGTTAACATTAAAGGGACAGCTGGATTATGAAGAAATTCGTTTGTATGCCATTGATCTGGTGGCAAAAGACAAAGGCAGTCCGGAGCTTGACGGTCACTGCAGTGTCCAGGTCACTGTTGTGGACGCAAATGATAACGCCCCGGAGATCATTCTCAAGTCGCTGAGCAGTCCTGCGCCCGAGGACGCGCCGGTCGGGACAGTAGTGGGGTTGATTAGCGTCAGAGATTTAGATTCGAACGATAATGGAAAAACCAGTGTACGGGTCTCCGGTAATGTACCATTCACGTTAAAGCCGTCTTTTGAAAACCATTATGAATTAGTGACGAGTGCACGCCTCGACCGCGAGGCACGGTCCGAGTACAATATCGAGATTATTGCCACTGATGCAGGTTCTCCTGTTCTTTCAGCAAAGAAAACGGTATCATTGAGAATCATAGATGTAAACGACAATCCTCCGGTTTTCTCCCAACCATCATATACAGTGTATGTAAAGGAAAATGGCGCTCCGGGGACAATCGTTTGCTCAGTTTCTGCTTCTGATCCAGACCTGGGTGAGAATGCTAAGCTTTCATATTCTGTCTTAGACTCCAAGGTGCAAGATGTGTCTGTCTCCTCGTATATTTACATGAACTCGGATAACGGCAGCATCTACAGCATGCACTCGTTTGACTATGAGAAACTGAAGGTGTTTCAGATCCAGGTGCAGGCAAAGGACCAAGGCTCTCCGTCTCTCAGCAGTAACGCCACTGTTCACGTTTTTATCCTGGATCAGAACGATAATATACCTGCTGTCATCTACCCTTCTACTGTAATGGGTTTAGTCTCTCACCAGAAGATGCCCCGCTCTGCTAAAGCGGGACACCTCGTTACCAAGGTAACGGCAGTGGACGCTGACTCGGGACACAACGCTTGGATTTCCTATAAAGTGGTTGAGGCTACAGACGCGTCTCTTTTTGGTGTGAATCTTTACACGGGAGAGGTGAGGACTAAACGCGCTGTTTCAGAGCAGGATGACGCCTCTCAGAGGCTGCTGATAGAGATAAAGGACAACGGGGAGCCGGTCCAGTCCATCACAGTCACTGTTGGCATATTGTTAGAGGACGGGGTTCACGAGCCCATCTCTGACCTCCGACACAAAGCGCAAGAACCCAGCAAGAAAAACAGTAAAATCACGTTTTATCTGATTATCTCTCTGGCCTCGATTTCCGCGGTGTCGTTTGTGACTTTTGTGATCTTGGCAGTGAAATGCGTTAGAAACAGCAGAAGAGGGGCGTGTTGCTGTATCAGAGAGTCTGACTCGGACGGATACAAGAATCCCAACAGAAATCTTCAGATCCAGCTGAACTCTGACGGGCCTATTAAGTATGTGGAGGTCCTGGGAGGGGACATGATGTCTCAGAGCCAGTCCTTCAGGTCTTGCTTCTCTCCAGTGTCAGAGTTCAGTGATTTCACCTACGTTAAGCCCAGCAGCACCACTGACTTTAAGGAGATGATTAATGTTCTCGACGCGTCTCTACCTGACAGCGCGTGGACGTTTGAGAGTCAACAGGTGAGCATTACGTCATGAAATATATCAATATATGTTCTGGTGTATTTATTTATGTAGGCTATGTTGGCACTTAGTGGTCGTGTAGGCTATTGATAGTTCCAACACGTGACCGTTTCGTCATTAACCCATAATTGTTGGTGTTTTCATTTTGAGGAGTGAAATATTTTGTGTATCACAAGTGCTTAAATATGCATTTACTGCCCTGTTCCTGTTATGCTAAATGCAAAAAAAACGCAAAAAAACGAATAAAATTGACCCCTTAACGTGGTCATAGTTGTTTCGAAATAGCCCTTGAATTGTTTTTTCAGCACGAAACTAGCAGAGTTGAATGTTTGTTAAACGTTGTGTCGATGTCGTGTACATTTCCTTCTCCTGGATTTGTGCGGTTAATTTATCATGACAAACTCTTACTGAAGGGCTTTTTTGCCACACCAGCTCCATATCTCCTTTCCATTAGGCGTACCCTACTTAACACAAATATTAATGGAAATATTTTTAGTTTTCAGTGAAATAATATAAAAAGTGTTATCGAATGCGCGAAAATGCATCTGAACGCATAACATTTCCTGAACGGCATACATTCTGATATGTATAGGCTGCCGTCACCCAGAATCCAAGTCAAAACGTTTGACTTTTAAAATGAAATCCGAATAACAACGATCGTAACAATAGTACTAGTTAGTAATTCAAATATTCTCTGGACGTTGTTATTTCACTGCAATGCTAGATGTCATGCCGATGACAACAACGCGTATAATTTTGGCTAAAAGTTTATAAATCTCGCCCCCTGGTGGTACAATGTGTAATAACGATGAAAACGCACTTTAATTCCGTTCTGTGGGGTGGCAGAGTTGTGCCACCGTTCCATGTATTCTCTAACGTCCCAAGGCACATCCACCGCTTTGGCATAGGCAAATTAAATTAAATTAATTAAATTAATTCACACTAGTGGGCATTAAACATTTGCTGTTATTCAAAATGGAGGCATTCATGTGCTTGGTGGATGTTGTTTGAAAAGAAAACTGCGTTTTTGTGATAGTGTTTTTTTTCTGCGTTCTGGCTACGTGTTTTATGTGAAACAAATAGGATTCTAAAAGTGTTGCCCCTACTTTCTCTGATGAATTGGGAGTAACCCTGGAGGAAATAATAGCGTTCTCCTCCAATAGGACGCTGGGCCTTGTGATGCGACTCACCCCCGCCCCTCACTGAAGAGCAGAACATTCTTCAGTGCTGGAAACTTTGTGCTGCGAGATGGAGTTTTGTTTTCGCCGTTCTCATTTCCCGAAGAAAAGTTCGGCGTCATGAATTGCTCAATCTTCCTCGCGAATGTTTCACTCGAACGGCAATTCTTGTGGACAGCTCCACAAAGTAATTTAAACCGGACCATGGATTTATTACGGTAAAAGTCGAACTTTTATTTCTCAGTATCTGGGGTCTTTTCATAATGGAATGCAGAAAGAGGAGACGGGCTCCAGAGTGGCTCGCGGCGTGGCTGTCTTTTTCCTTCGCTGGCTTAGCGATTGCTGCCGCGGAGCTTACGTATTCCGTATCGGAAGAGTTGAAAACGGGGGCTTTTGTCGGGAATATTGCGAAAGATCTGGGACTCGATGTTCGAAGGATTATAGACAGAAACTTGCGTGTCGTTTCGGATTCAAGTGCTCAGTATTTTGAAGTTAACTCGGCGAGTGGATCATTGGTCATTAAACAGACTATTGACAGAGAACGCTATTGCGGATTAAGTTTAACATGTACTATAAGCCTTCAAATCATGCTACAGAAACCATTGGAAATGCATCGTATTGTTGTAGATATTGTTGATGTAAACGACAACGCACCCCGGTTTCCAAACACAAATGTATCATTGGAAATATCAGAGGCTGCCGCTCCGGGGACCAGATTTCGGCTGGAGAGTGCACAGGATCCAGATGTGGGTATCAACTCATTGCGAACTTACCTTCTTAGTCCAAATGATTATTTCATTTTAAATGTGGAAACTAAAACTGACGGCAGTAAATTCCCTGAGTTGGTATTAGAGAAAGCTCTCGATAGAGAGAAGCAGGCCGCGTTTAGCCTGTTGCTGACCGCGGTGGACGGAGGGCAGCCGGAGAAGTCGGGGACTACTTCGGTACTTATCACAATCTTGGATGTAAACGATAACGCGCCGGTGTTTGACAACCCGATAATCAAGGTTAGCCTTTTAGAAAACTCTCCTCCTGGTACATTGGTTACTAAACTTAATGCTACGGATTTGGATTACGGTCTGAACGGCGAGGTCTCCTTTCTTTTCAGCAAGTACACTCCTGAACGAGTGCTCCAGCTCTTCAGCGTGGATGCCAAAACCGGGGAAATTCGAGTGGAAGGCGAGGTGGATTATGAAATGGCGGAAGTTTACCATATTTCCGTGCAGGCTAGGGATAAGGGCACTCCCGCTATGGAGGGTTCCGGCAGCATTATAGTCTCAATCATCGATGTTAATGACAATTCCCCAGAGTTGACAATAACGTCCCTGACGGATTCAATCAGAGAAGACGCCGAATCGGGCACTGCCATTGCCCTAATTAAGGTCAGAGACTTAGACTCTGCAAAAAACGGGGAAGTTACGGTACATATTCCCCCTGGCCTGCCATTTAAACTGAACTCGCACTTCGGGGAGCATTTCACCTTGGTAACCGAAGGCCCACTGGACAGGGAGACGGTGTCCCAGTACTCAGTCCTGATTACAGCCAAAGATTCAGGGTCCCCTCCCCTCTCCTCTCAAGAAAGCTTGACTATCACCCTCTCAGATGTGAATGACAATGCGCCCGTTTTTTCTCAGCCGTCCTACTCTGTGGATGTAGCGGAGAACAATGTCCCAGGCAGTCCCATTTTGACTGTGTCTGCATCAGACCCCGACTTGGGCAGCAACGCCCACCTCTCCTACTCCATCCTGCACAGCTTGGTCGGGGGCATGCCCGTGTCCTCGTACATCTCCATCAACCCGGAGACGGGGAAAATCTACACCTTGCGCTCGCTGGACTACGAGCAGGTGAACGCCTTCCGCATCGAAGTTCAGGCGAGGGACGCCGGGACGCCCCCGCAGTTCTCCAACATCACGGTGCACGTGTTCCTCATCGACGAGAACGACAACGCCCCCGCGCTGGTGTACCCGGCCGCGCCCGACGACGGGCCGCTCCAGCTGACCGTCCCGCGCTCCGCCGGGCCCGGTCACCTCCTCAGCAAGATCGTGTGCATCGACCCCGACAGCGGGCACAACGCCTGGCTGTCCTACAGCATCGCTCCCCAGGAGGAGGCGCTGCGCTTCCGCATCGCCCACCACACGGGCGAGCTGAGGACCGCGCAGAAGTTTGCGGAGGAGGAGGCGGGGACCGCGTACAGCATCATGGTGGTCGTGCAGGACAACGGGACGCCCCGCCTCTCTGCCACCGTGGAGGTGACCGTCACCGTGGAGGAGGAGGACTCGGACGCCTCCTCCGACCGCGGGAAGGCGTCGGCCAGGGGAGGCGGCTTGAACAACGTGACCCTGTACTTGATCATTTCGCTGGCCGTGGTGTCGGCGGTCTCCTTTGTGATGTTCACCTTGCTGCTGGTCAGGTGTTTGAGAAACGGGGACCCCCTGGGGGGCTGTGGGGACTCCTGCTGTGACAACAGACAGAACCTGCGCACCAGACACGCCCAGCACCAGCGCGCGCAGAAGAACCTGCACCTGCAGCTCAACACAGACGGACCAATCAAATACATGGAGGTGGTGGGCGGGCCCACGGACCACCACGGACAGACCTATAGGCCCTGCTACTCCACGCTGTCCAATAGGAGTGACTTTGTGTTCATCAAGACCCTCAGCCCGTCCACGCCCATGATGAGCAACAGCAATACGCTGAGCATGACCCTCTCCAGGAAACATTTACTTTCTCCAATCAATGAGGTGAGGGCTCTCTCTGTCCAAGCCAATGAGGTGAGGGCTCTCTCTGCCCAAGCCAATGGGATTGAGAATTGTCCAACCCTATGAAGTGAGGGGGTGAATGAATTAACCTTTTGTTCTCTTCCAAATAAATGGATGAAATGATGGACCACTGCAATGCTGATGATCTCACCAACCTCTCCAACACTGTCTGTCAGGAATTCGAATTTCTTAATTTGAACAGTATTGCATATGTATTTAATTTAGGCTTAGGAATGGAATCCCCCCTCGTCACACTTCCTGTATGGAGTGTGCTGCAGGCTGGTGATTCACAGGAAAGGCCGACACGTGTTCCTTAT
Organism: Ilyophis sp. 1 JC-2022; assembly: GCA_022702515.1. Classification (NCBI taxonomy): domain Eukaryota; kingdom Metazoa; phylum Chordata; class Actinopteri; order Anguilliformes; family Synaphobranchidae; genus Ilyophis; species Ilyophis sp. 1 JC-2022. The sequence goes on along the minus strand of CM040397.1, from coordinate 17,161,380 downwards.
AGAGAGGGGGGAGGGGCTGGCTCACTAACAGGAATCTATGGGGTCATTGGTTGACCTTTGACTTCCTGTTGTCTTGCGAGCTGCATATACCGACCCTGAGACCCATGACTAACTGGGAGCGATCATATGGGCCTCAACCAGTCGTCCTACTGAAGCACACACATCCCCGCAAGCGGCTCTATGTGGCTCTTTCGTCTCCAGTAGGGGCTTATATAAGCCGGAGTGAAAGATGTGTGTTGATACTTTTGCTGTGGTGACATTAGTGTGAGCTTTAGTAATGGCACAGTGTCCAGGCATTCTTTCTTTTCTGGAAATCATTTGAATTTCCCACCTGCCCAGTGAAGGAAAATTATTATTATTTTATTAATATTTATATTTTATCTGGAGGAAAAATGTTTCAGTTCAGCCACTGAAGAGCTTATGTCAGCATCACATTTGTGTGTGTGTGTGTGTGTTTGTGTGCTACACGCCCTGCCGACACCAGTGTGACAGGGCAGAGCCGGATCTGCGAGTGCATTACACGCCCTGCTGAACCTCGCTCGGAGCAGGCCACCTGTCTGTGAGCTCTTGTGACACGTGTCGCGCCATGGTAACGTGCGCCATGGCGACGGTCAGCCCGGTTTGCTGATGTTCTTCAGCAGAGTCAGTAGTGGGGTGGTCTGTGTGGGCAGTCTATCTGCACAGGCTGCATTCTCAGTGTGAGATTAAAGTGTGTCAACCTTCTGCTCTCTCTGTGTCCTACTCCACTTCGTCTGCAATGCTGGGCAGCTCTTTTATACTTATTAAACGGGTATATGAAATACATATGCCGTCCTGGGACATCAATCTGTTTGAGCAATGCAGAGTAATAATGATGTTATAGAAAGAGCACGAGAGAGATTGTCTGCAGGATCTCTGTTACCAGAGTATTTTCTCAGTTTGTATCGTTCATTTCTGTGAGCGAAGGCTCTCAGGTGGTACTTTGCAGATTAAATGTTAAGTTTGGTCCGGTGAGGTTTACATTGGCAGTTCCCTGCGAGTTTGGCGGTGTCTCTGCACTGTCTGCAGGACAGACAGAAGTGTCCTGTAAAGGGTTAACGCAGTTTCACCCACGGCGGGGGGAGGGAGGGGGCGGGCAGCTGCTGGGGGCAGTGCCCAGATGTGGATTTCCAGTGATTAGCGGCGGCCTCATGTCCGAGGAACGCGCTGACCCCACCCCTCCCCCAACCTCGGGGGTCTGTGTCCGGCCCTGGCCTGAGGGGGGTTCTGGGAGTGACAGTCACAGCTCTCTGCTCAAGCGTTCAGTGTGCAGGGCTTAGCTGGGGCAGCAAGGGGAAAAACACCCAGCCACACTGCAAGTAGAAAGGAGGAAAAACGCTTAATTTATTCTGTAAAACCAAACACATTTCAGCAATGGCCCCTTGTCAGGGTTTCATCAGACAAATAAGAGAGATGATTCTTTAGAAGAATTTAGGAATAAAAAAAGTCATCCCGTAGAAATGAAGAGACATGTTGACACCAATGACTAATGGTATACATACAAAAATCATTCAAAATGGACTATTCAGGGTACAGGTTATAAATGAGGTGATCTATCAGAATAAAGCTGGAATGTTGTAGGTGGTGATTGGCTGAACTGGGAACAGTGGAATTATTTCATAAAGACTGAGTCTGTGTGTGCAATGTGGTTGTTGTTCCTGGTTCTTGGTGCTGTGTGATGTTTGACCTTGTGAGTGACCCTGAGAGCAGTTTCTTGTGTGTCGTTCTGCATCAGGGCTACTCTGGCTCTGGAATTTCATATAAATTGTAACCTCCTGCTCCAGAAGGCAGATTTCTTGTGTGGAGAGAGCAGGGGTCGAGGTCACACGACCAACCGAAACACTCCTATTGGTCTGCCTCTCACACGTGACCTAATTTGTGATCATCAACAAGTCTAGTCGGATTTACCCCTTTTTTTGTCTGCATTTAAACGATTATAAATTACTTTAGGTATTACAATATTAAGTCAGTGTTGTTCCATATTCGCAATAAAATTAATACTACAAGAAACTCAAGAGCTATCAAAACATATTTTAAAGAAAGTAAACCACAAACCTTGACCTTAGATGATAACCATATTTAAAGATAATTTTTCTGTGCGGATGATACAAGAAGGAAAAAAATTCCAGCTACACTTGAAGTCGGGTGGAAGATAATAAAAAAAAAAACACTATTATTTTTAAAAACCAAAGCTTTTTGGCAATAGCCTTCCTCAGGGGGAACCCTGGAATTATTTCCTTCTTTCTCATGTTTCTTATTGCACCTCGCTTTTTTAGCGCAGTAGCGCCCGAGTTTCCTTTTTTTCCTGGACGATACACTAGCCAACAGGCTAACGTGGTGACATGTAGCCGTGTTTATGTGCTGCAGTGTGCCGGTAGCTCTCTGTGAGTTATATTCACTGTAATATTTGTGAGACGCATTCAATTTTCTGACCCAATGCGTTCAAGTGTGACTGTATTCGACAGGATGATTTCAATAATTTACGGATTGTTTTCTCTCTCTCCGGAGAGCCCTTTTCTGGTTTAATAGATGTGCTGGGCTGGCTGCAGCTGAGTGTTTTTCCCACTCTGCTCAACAAAGAGGAGCGTACTTTAATCCGTCTTTTCAAACAGTCACCTTTCATAGTCTATTTATACTCCCTCCTGTTTATAGTGCTCTGAAGACTTCCTTTAGGGGCCGGAGAACCAGACCTTGCTCCGCCAAGGTCACCAGGAATCTGTACAGTGTACATGTGTACCGTCTCATTTCTCATTTATTTTTCTAACACTGGTATGTGTGGGTAGAGTGTGTGAGTGAGAGACTGTTGTGGCTGTAAAAAGGCTCAGTGGGCTCTGCACTCTCAGCTATAGAACAAAATGGCCACCGAATCTTGTGAATTGTTACCATGTCCTCCTCTCTCCTTCATACGTGACAACAGCACAGGAAACGCAGGAGGAAATGATTCCTTGGACTGACAGATGGCCGAGCAGATGGACAGACAGACATATCTCTTAAACACTCGTACTAAAGCTCTGCCTCCTCTCTTTTCAGCAAAAACCCCCCAACACGGACTGGCGCTTCTCCCAGAACCAGAGACCTGGAACCAGTGGGTGAGTCAGCTCTGTTCCTACTCGGTATACACACACACACACACTCACACTCTACTACAGAATTGAGTGTGTTGCTATGTGAATAAAGAGCACAGTATTGTCTGACTGTTAGAGTGCAGTCATTGAGCAGCTTGTGGAGAGTGAGTGTGTGTGTGTGGAGAGTGTGTGTGTGTGTGTGTGTGTGTGTGTGTGTGTGGTTTCACGCTGCGGATAGCACCGGCTGCAGCTCCAGCACTCTCCAAGGTTTAGCTGTGACTTCACTGAATCTGCGTCGGCTGATTACGAATACATCGTTTACCAAAAGCCACAGATGCACTGGTGCTTACATCAGTTATTCAGCGGACAAATCGTATCCCACTTTCCCGGCTGCCCTGCATTCACGCAGTTTCTACGGAAAACGCCGGAACGCATCGCTTGAGCGAAGCCCGTTCCTGTTTTTGTTTCCCCTACCGCAAGCTCCCGCCCCAAACCGTGTACCGTAATTGTGGAAGATTAGTTTATCATTTCTAAAGTCAGCCAGAGCGAACGACGTGTGAACATAAGGCCGCACAGAGGGAGAGAGGGAGAAGCGTAAGCTCCAGTGCTGTGATCAGAGCGTGGCCCCGCCCACAGGCAGGGTCAGGGCAGTGATGGATTGGAGCTGTCGCCTCCCCCCCAGCGAGCTCATGGCTGCCGTGTCCTTGGGTGATGGTAATGGGCGCTCCTGTGGCAGTGAGCGGAATAGAGATTAGAGCGCTGCTGTTGTTCGCGGCGCTGCCTGCCAGCCTCGGCGCGGATAATTATTCAGCTCCACCGATGTTTCAGACCCCAGCACATTCAGCTGGCAGCGCATTCCTATAGCACCCCGCTAAAAAGAGCCCTTGTGCTGGCTGTGAAACCCTGGCTTTAAAGATGACTCATTCTGTTTGTGAGATTTAAGGACAAACCCCCAACACCACTGAGCTGATCACCATAGAGACCTGGGGGGTATTTCACAAAGCAGGATTACTGAGTTAGCTGGATAAATGCACCCTCCAAAATCTGAAACATGGACTGAAGTAAAAAGAGCTGTTCCGGGTTTTACTCAATGCAGTTATCCAGCTAACTCAGCAATCCTGCTTTGTGAAATACCCCCCTGTAGAGACATGTGAAAATGACCCAGTGGCCAGTGCTGTTCAGACCCTGAGTTCAGTCTGGATGAATGACCTCTCTGTGTTTCAGTCAGCACAAGTACAACACGACGCAGATAAGATGGACGCCGTATGGGAGAGCGAGGTATTGTTCTGGAGGTTTTCCTGCAGTAACGCAGCTCTGCTTTAGCTCTGCCCCTGAAGCTCTATGTAGGTCATGTCCTCTAGGTTGTGGTTTGTCCCTGCAGTCTAGCTGGCTTCAGCGCTCGGTGTCATAGGTCCTTTGTGTCCGTCCGTACCCGTATGTTTGTGGTAGTCTGTCGTAGTCGTTTCAGTGAACGATGTGGAGCTGGTTTTTATCGCTTGGTAATAAAACTTGTCTGTGTTTTTAATTGCAGGCCTCTGCATGTCACTCATACAAAGTTTTTTTTTTTTTTTTCAATTGTAAAACTATTTTCAAACAATTCACTAATAAAACCTGGTGCTAATACATTACCTGATGCTACTTTAACGTGTCCGTCTGCTGCAAGCATGCTCAGCGTGCGCTTTAGGCTTGTTTGGTGCATGTTGCAGGTGTGGTTAGTATGCACCATACGTGTGCACAGTGCTTAACACACGCATCATTGCACACAGTTCTCATTTCAAATTTGAGTGATACATGACAGTGGCACAATTGAGGTTCCACTGTAATTCTCCTAATGGTCAGCAGGGGTCTCGTGGGAGTGAAAACATACTTATTTGATTAGCATCAAGCAAATTTACACAAAGTGTTTACAGTATCTTACCTCAGACACTTTTCCCACCGAGGCATTTCCAAGTGATTTCCTTCCTTTGCTCATCGTCTAACTGATAAGAAATGACACCCATTCAGAAGAGAGACTTTACCAGGGGCGGTAATGACAGCAAGCACTGGGGCATGGAAATGTCACGGGCTGTGTCCCAATCAACGCTCTTGTATGCTGTTGAGTATGCCAGTTGAGTACACTGGATGAGAATGTTAAGTAGGCGAAATGTTCTCCAAAAGTAGTGTAATTAAAATCTATGGATGATATACTTTCCGGGCTTTCGTTACTGCATGTCTCTAAACGGTATGCGGTGAGCTGTATACAGTATGCTAGTACACAGGACGCAGTAGACAGGGCTCTGATTCAGACACAGCCATGGCCTCATCCTCATCCTGCGGGCTCTCTTTGCACAGGAAGTGGGAAGTGCAGATAAGCAGGATATCATAATGAGAAGGAAATGAGGCATCCGCTTCCTCCCACAGGCCCCTCTGTGAGACGCTCTTATGAACCGTGACCCGGTCTCCGTACAGATAAGAGACGCCCGCGCCGCTGTCCTCCTGTGTTTTCATATGGTGTGAATCAGGCAATCTCTTCCCAAACCCTTTATTTTGTACCCCCCGGCTGTGCGGCTGCGTTCGAACCCGGGTTTAATTGCCTTCAAAGGCTCATAGACCAAAGGAAGCGTTTTGTTTTACGGCAGCTCATATAAGTCAGGAAACTGTTGCTGGGCAGAGTTGCCGTTAACTCTTCGAGTGCCGGTTTGGGAACTCGGGGGTTAATACAGGGCAGATGTAATGGGACAGAATACTGGGCGGATAAGCCCCCCCCATAGAGACCCCAGCTCTGTCCGTCTGAAAGGCACACGGCCCTTACCCCACAGCGCGGCACCCCGCTGGGCTCAGTGTAATTAGGTCGCTTATAATTGAGACCGGCTGCTGTTTTTTCCTCTTGCTTTTTCCGCTTGGTTACAAATTGTGTGCATTGTTACACAAGCTCATGCCTTTGAAGGTGAATGCGTTACAGATGGGGTTTCCTTTTGAGGTGTGTGTGTTTGTGTGTGTGTGTGAGTGTGAGTGTGTGAGCGTGAGTGTGTGTGTGCGTAAGCGTGAGCGTGTGCATGCATGTGTCTGTATGTATGCCTGTGTGTGTCCGCGTGTGCGTTTGCGTTTGTTTGTGTTTGTGTTTGTGTTTGTGAGTGTGAGTGTGAGTGTGAGTGTGAGTGTGAGTGTGTGTGTGTGTGTGTGTGATTGCTCACTCCGAAGGCTGAGAGTGTTGTGCTCTCACAAAGGACACACCTGTCATGGTGTCTTTCTGAGTTACCTGAATAAACAGCTGTTCTGTGGAGCTCTGTTTAACCCCCAGGTAACCACACCCTGCCAGGTTCGCCTGCACACACTTCATTACAAACGTCAGCAGTTGCTGATGAAAACATCACATGTCCTGCCATTGAAAAAACAGGCGCACAATGGCACAGAGCCTAGGGCTGCCTACAGGCCTGGGCTCAGCCACAACGAGTGCATTCAAACCTCTCGGTACAAGCTTTCCCTGAGCACTGGTTTAGGACCATCAAATCCAACTCAAATCCTAACCTAAACCATTTGGAAGAAAATTGCAAAACTGAAATCAAATCAGCACTGAGGGAAACTTCCACCTACACTGTGATAAAACCGTTTCTCAGCTCCTCATCTGCATTAGAAAATGGCCGCCGCTGCCGCTGACATAGGAGGAGAAGGTTCCCCTCTCCCGATGTCGAACGCGGCTAACCCCCGTTTTTGTTCACACCCGCAGGGCTGCCCCCCCACCTGAGGCCGTCGTAGGAACAGGACCGTGGCCCAACCCCCCCACCGAGGCCGAGCAGCTCCAGGCATTGATGGCCGCCGCTAACGGTAAGAAAATGTCTCTCTCTCTATCTCTCTGATCCTCCATCTTTGTTTCGCTCTGTCTCTCTTTCCTTTCTATTTCAGTCTCTCCAGCCCTCTTTTCTCCCTACCACTCCTTTCATCTCCATCTCTTATCTCTCTGTTCCACCTTCTTTTATCCTTTGTCTGTCCATCTGTTTGACTCTCTGGAGAGGGGGAAGGAGGCAGAGGAGGGAGAGAGAGATTTCTGTTCTTTTGTATAGCGTGTGCTGGTGCAGCTGACGGCGGTAGGGCTAATTGCATCAATGCAGTTCTGTTCCCATAAAAAGAGATTGAGTATTCCGCTGCAGTGTTCAGGGTGGGGGGGGCAGCGCAGCTGTACAGAGAGGAAGTGAGAGCAGGGCGCGGGGATATGGGGGGGGGGGGGGTGCCAGGGCAGATGTACAGAGACGAGGAGAGATGCTTGATTTTGGGAAAAGATTCGGCGCTCCACCACACCACAGGCCAAACAGCGGAGCAACGGGCACAGGACAGGGAGCGCTTTGTCCCGGAGCATCGCAGCTGCGGTCTCCCCTGGCGATCAGAGCGGCCCAGGTCCCCCGCCAGGGGTCTGTGTGTGAGAGATCAGAGACCTCCCCTCTCTCCGTAAACCCCACACTGTGAGGACAGAGCCTCCCACGGCCTCACAGTCTGAGGCTCTATTTTCCCTCACACACCATAGCAGCAGGTTGGTTGGGGCTAAGGCCAGACAGGCAACTACATGGAGAGCTCACTTAGGCTGATAATATTTGGCCAAACCTACAACATGGAACATTCCAGACTTTTTCAACACTTTCTCCTCACTAGATTCGCACACTTTTTTCCTCATGCTGTAACTCCACACTAAACTCCCCCCTTGTCTGTACATCAGATCTGCATGTAATCAGAAAAATTATTTGCTGCCATCTGCCAATTTTGGTCTCTCCAAAAAAGCGATAACAAATCGGCTAGCTTCAGGAATTCTTTCTGTATCAAAAGGTGGCATGTCTTTGTGCCAATGGCAGGACCATTCTTACCAGTGGTGCTGCTCATTATGTACAAATACACGTAGCATAGATAGGGCTCCTTGGACCAGAGTAGTCCGGCTCTAAAGCATACTTGCCAACCTTGAGCCCTCAGAAATATGGAGATTTTCCGAAACCACCACGGGGGGTCTGGGGGTCCTCCTCCCCTAGAAAAAAACTTAATTTTTTAATGCGTTGCGTTATGATTGGATTAGCCTACAGACAACAATCCCCGTCTCATCGCATTGCGTTATGATTGGATAGTAAATCCCAGTTAACCAGCCACGTAGATACAAGCATCAGATTAAAAAATAAAAATAAAAAATTAATAAAAAACGGATATTCTCCTAATTCGGGAGAACTGCGGGAGAATGTTGTCTCCGGGTGATTACCGGGAGAGGACAGTGAAAATCGGGAGTCTCCCGGGAAAATCGGGAGGGTTGGCAAGTATGCTCTAAAGTGTTTCTGAAATCTGTGCGGATTGAGCAGTTGTTCAGCAGGAACAGAAAACCGTTATATTGTGTCTCTTTAGAAGGGCAAACATACAGAGAGGTGGGTTAGTGGAAACGGGCTAGAGATTACAGACTGAGCTGCTCTGCAGCCTCAGTGGAATGAAACGCTTCAGCCTATTGTCTATAATAGATAATGGTTGAATTATGAATATGGATAATGAAAGAATTATGGGCACTGCTGACAAATATTGTTATTTCGGTTGTTGGCGCGTGCCTCGCCTTGCGGTGGTTTTGCACACAGAGGGATTGGGAGCATGAGAAACTCATTTACGCGTGTGGAAGTTTTCCCTCTCAAATGCTTGGAGCCGCCCTCGCTCACACACACACACACATGCGCGCAGCGGACATGCAGAGAGTGGTAATGAGTTGGTCAGTCGTCCCTTCTGCTCTCTCTGTTCTCTCCTGCTCGCCAAACCCAACCTGTCGCCTGTGTCTTCATCAAACCCCCCCTCTCTCTTTCTTTCTCTCTTTCTCTCTGTGGGTTTGTTACAGAAAAGAAAGAGACATTGTGCCATGTTTCTCCCCATGTTAGTCTCAGCAAGGCTTAGTCAGTATGGCCAGCTCATCTCCTCATACAATGACTGGCCTCAGAAGCCCCGCCCCCTCCCTCGAGCTGGTCACTGAGTCAGAGCGCACTTCAGTGGAGGTTCCTGGTTAAATGAAGGCTAAATGCCACGCCTAAAGATAAATGAGGGAGCCCACACAGGTCCAGGTCCGAAATGTATCTTTTCTTCCTGTCGTTCCCTTCTCTTGCTTCAAGGAGGGAATCCCCAAAATGCCAGGGTGAAATATGGCAGCCACACCAAGTGTGATTCGGATCCAATTTAAGTAATTATATTCCCTCACTCCCTCGTTTATCCTCCCTTTCACCAAGGGTATAAAATGCAAGCTTCCAGCGAGAAGGTAAAAAGTGGGCGGACTCCACAGAACTATGTGGCGATCACATTTCAACTCCATGGTGCTGCACTTCCAAAATGTTGCGAGGGCGGTCTGGTACCGTTTTTGTTTGTTCTCATCAACTCTCCTTTGCAGAGCACCTTTTAAGTTTGCTTGCGTCACAATATAGCTCCCTCGAGGGAAGATGGCAAGGGAAGGGAGCGTGTTAAATTGGATTTGAATACAACCCAGGCCTGATGTGGTTAGCTAAAACACTGCTACATTTTAACTCTCTAACTCAGCCATGTGTGACATTGCCACCACCCTCCCCCCTCCCTACTAGTACATTTCAGTGTGGATGTTTGGAGGGGCGAGGTGGGGGGGTGGGGGGGGGGGGGGGGTTAGAACTGAACGGTAGGGGGGGGGACCATGAATCACATTTTAGTCGCTACTGCGCTACGCTGAGTCCAGGCTGTGGAAAACAAACAGGAGGACCAAGGAGACAACCTGTAATTCTCACAGCTTTTAATGAAGTTACTGGTATAGGCAGGTTAATCTCAGAGCGGTTAAAGCTTTTAATTCAGTTACTGGTATAGGCAGGTTTATCTCAGAGCGGTTAAAGCTTTTAATGCAGTTACTGGTATAGGCAGGTTTATCTCAGAGCGGTTAAAGCTTTTAATGAAGTTACTGGTATAGGCAGGTTAATCTCAGAGCGGTTAAAGCTTTTAATGCAGTTCCTGGTATAGGCAGGTTAATCTCAGAGCGGTTAAAGCTTTTAATGCAGTTACTGGTATAGGCAGGTTAATATCAGAGCGGTTAAAGCTTTTAATGCAGTTACTGGTATAGGCAGGTTAATCTCAGAGCGGTTAAAGCTTTTAATGAAGTTACTGGTATAGGCAGGTTAATCTCAGAGCGGTTACAGCTTTTAATGAAGTTACTGGTATAGGCAGATTAATCTCAGAGCGGTTAAAGCTTTTAATGAAGTTACTGGTATAGGCAGGTTAATCTCAGAGCGGTTAAAGCTTTTAATGCAGTTACTGGTATAGGCAGGTTAATCTCAGAGCGGTTAAAGCTTTTAATGCAGTTACTGGTATAGGCAGGTTAATCTCAGAGCGGTTAAAGCTTTTAATGCAGTTACTGGTATAGGCAGGTTAATCTCAGAGCGGTTAAAGCTTTTAATGAAGTTACTGGTATAGGCAGGTTAATCTCAGATCGATTAAAGCTTTTAATGAAGTTACTGGTATAGGCAGGTTTATCTCAGAGCGGTTAAAGCTTTTAATGAAGTTACTGGTATAGGCAGGTTAATCTCAGAGCGGTTAAAGCTTTTAATGAAGTTACTGGTATAGGCAGGTTAATCTCAGAGCGGTTAAAGCTTTTAATTCAGTTACTGGTATAGGCAGGTTTATCTCAGAGCGGTTAAAGCTTTTAATGCAGTTACTGGTATAGGCAGGTTTATCTCAGAGCGGTTAAAGCTTTTTATGAAGTTACTGGTATAGGCAGGTTAATCTCAGAGCGGTTAAAGCTTTTAATGAAGTTACTGGTATAGGCAGGTTAATCTCAGAGCGGTTAAAGCTTTTTATGAAGTTACTGGTATAGGCAGGTTAATCTCAGAGCGGTTAAAGCTTTTTATGAAGTTACTGGTATAGGCAGGTTAATCTCAGAGCGGTTAAAGCTTTTAATGAAGTTACTGGTATAGGCAGGTTAATCTCAGAGCGGTTAAAGCTTTTTATGAAGTTACTGGTATAGGCAGGTTTATCTCAGAGCGGTTAAAGCTTTTAATGAAGTTACTGGTATAGGCAGGTTTATCTCAGAGCGGTTAAAGCTTTTAATGAAGTTACTGGTATAGGCAGGTTAATCTCAGAGCGGTTAAAGCTTTTAATGAAGTTACTGGTATAGGCAGGTTAATCTCAGAGCGGTTAAAGCTTTTAATGCAGTTACTGGTATAGGCAGGTTAATCTCAGAGCGGTTAAAGCTTTTAATGCAGTTACTGGTATAGGCAGGCTAATCTCAGAGCGGTTAAAGCTTTTAATGAAGTTACTGGTATAGGCAGATTAATCTCAGAGCGGTTAGAGCTTTTAATGAAGTTACTGGTATAGGCAGGTTTATCTCAGAGCGGTTAAAGCTTTTAATGAAGTTACTGGTATAGGCAGGCTAATCTCAGAGCGGTTAAAGCTTTTAATGAAGTTACTGGTATAGGCAGGTTAATCTCAGAGCGGTTAAAGCTTTTAATTCAGTTACTGGTATAGGCAGGTTTATCTCAGAGCGGTTAAAGCTTTTAATGAAGTTACTGGTATAGGCAGGTTTATCTCAGAGCGGTTAAAGCTTTTAATGAAGTTACTGGTATAGGCAGGTTAATCTCAGAGCGGTTAAAGCTTTTTATGAAGTTACTGGTATAGGCAGGTTAATCTCAGAGCGGTTAAAGCTTTTTATGAAGTTACTGGTATAGGCAGGTTAATCTCAGAGCGGTTAAAGCTTTTTATGAAGTTACTGGTATAGGCAGGTTAATCTCAGAGCGGTTAAAGCTTTTAATGAAGTTACTGGTATAGGCAGGTTTATATCAGAGCGGTTAAAGCTTTTAATGCAGTTACTGGTATAGGCAGGTTAATCTCAGAGCGGTTAAAGCTTTTAATGCAGTTACTGGTATAGGCAGGTTAATCTCAGAGCGGTTAAAGCTTTTAATGCAGTTACTGGTATAGGCAGGTTTATCTCAGAGCGGTTAAAGCTTTTAATGAAGTTACTGGTATAGGCAGGTTTATCTCAGAGCGGTTAAAGCTTTTAATGCAGTTACTGGTATAGGCAGGTTAATCTCAGAGCGGTTAAAGCTTTTAATGCAGTTACTGGTATAGGCAGGTTAATCTCAGAGAGGTTAAAGCTTTTAATGCAGTTACTCGTATAGGCAGGTTTATCTCAGAGCGGTTAAAGCTTTTAATGCAGTTACTGGTATAGGCAGGTTTATCTCAGAGCGGTTAAAAGTTAGGCAGGGTTTCTAACCTGGTGCAGTCAAACTTGTACTGTAGGTGTTAAGAGGCGTTGGTCCTGACGTGTTTTCCTCTCTCTCTCTCTCTCCCCCTCTTCCCTTCTTCCTCTCACAGAGGTGAGTGAGGCGACCGCCACCCTCGGGCCAGGAACCATGGGATTGAGCACCCGCTACAGCCCCCAGTTCACCCTGCAGCACGTGCCCGACTACCGCCAGAATGTCTACATCCCGGGCAGCACCGCCACGCTGACGGCCAATCAGCAGCAGCAGCAGCAGCAGCAGATGCCCCAGCAGATGCCTCCTCAGCCTGCCCTCCCCCAGCCCACCCCCCAGGCCGAGGCCCCCAAGGCTGCCCAAACTCCCGCCAGCAAGAAGAAGTCCGCCAAGAAGGACAAGAAGTAAAGCGCTGCCGGCCCGGAACCCCTGACCGCGCCCGTGATAACGACGCCGCCGTTCCCGTCGTACCCCCCTCCGCTAAGAATGCCACGCTTTCCCTTTGGTTTGCTTTTGAGTCTGAACGTTGCAAAGTGATGACGTGGTGAGCATACGTGTCTTCTTTTGCCTTCTTGGGTTTTCGCTTATTTTTCCTCTAACATCATTTTGGAAACCTGTGTTTGTAGTGTGGATATATCTTACTGTCTGAATATAACACAAACTTGGTTAGTTTTTGGTATTGATCCTTAATTTTTCTGTAGGGGGAAAAGGGGGGGGTTGTTAATGATGAAATATTTGATGTCTTCGAATCCGGATGGATTCTACAGCGGTAAAGTTCAAAAGATAACTGAACAGTGATAATTAAGGGCAGGGCTCTGCCCTTTACATAGTATTAGAATGGCTATTAATCATTTTACTTAAATACATGTCATGTTGACTTTTTTGTTTCTTCAAAATGCAAAATAGACACTTCTAGTGGTGACAAGAATGACACTAGCTTTGAGTTAAGTTTCTTAGAACAGCTTTGATAATCTTTGCAGTAGTTCTTAGATACAGGCAGGTAATTTTTGCATGAGCCGTCCTTAAACTAGACTTAAGACCACAGAAGTGAAACTATGCATCGTATTCGGAGAGAGAGCGTCTCCACTATTCTCTAAGAAGAACACAAATGCATTTGTAGCATTATCTTTGACGTAGCAAAAATTGGACTTTTCAAGTTCTGCATTGTTAAAAGGGAAAAAATAATTTTCTTCCTGCTTGTATCACCAACTCGAACTCAAGGTGCAGTAAATTAGCTGATGGTCAACAGGGCCAAGACATCAGGTCAAAAATATTTGTGCAGTGTTGTTCCACCGTAATGAGGTGGGAATTCTGTGGTACGGTTTTCGGGAATTTTGTACCGTTACCGTGGAATTCCCAGACTCCCCTGTGGCACAGCGCTGTTTGGGTCTGCCCACTGGCGCATCTCTGCAGTGGGCGGGGCCTCTGGAAACATTCAGATGGGCACACCTCTCCACACCGGTGTGGGAGTCCAGCGTTCTTTGTGGTAGCTTGCTGCATGTGTCCCTGCTGCTCCTCCTACTCCCTTTCTGTCCAATGAGAATGCACTGTTTCCTTACCTCGCCACCTCGCCCGTCCACAAGCCTGCACTGCATGAGCCGGCAGCTTTCTGAGTGTAGCCCCGCCCCCTGAAGACTTGGAGGGAGGGGTCTGGGGTCATGCTGGGGGGTTGTAGGAGGGGCCTGGGCAGTGACTCAGCACACTGATATTTCCTGAATGTACAGGATGTGGCTGGCCCTGAGCTCAGAGCCTCAGCTTTAGCTTAGCAGTTGTAGTTGGGACAGGCACCACATCAGACCTGGGTTCGATTGCGATCACCATAATAGCAATGCTCCTAATCCAAAATATAACCACATTATTTTGTAACTCAGCTGTAACTCGGTATTTAGCATTCCTGATTCCAGGAATGTCGTTAAGTTAAACAAATTAGTGGCTCGTTTAGCTGATTGATTGCTGGATTTTAGTTGAAATATATTTTTGTTACTTAAGTACATTAATTACTGAATTGTCATTGAAATATAGTTATTTATGTAACTGATTGAACCCAGGTCAGAGGGATCCATTGATGCTGGATCAGAACAAAGGCACTGCTGGTAACAGACCTGCAGGTCTTAACCATGAGCCAGGGTTTCGATAGTGATTAGGGTTTAGTTACATTCAGTATGTTCCTCGGGAAACCTCTTGTAAGTGGCCTCTCTCGCTTGCTCAGCCTGTGCACGGAGCAGCAGCAGCCAGGCATTCTGTTCTGTTTACCCCGTCACAGGTGTAGTCAGAGACGGTGAGACTGTGCTATTGCTGTGAAGCCGGGCACAGGTGAGCGAGGCTGGCACTAATGCTAATGCTAACGTCTCTCTCCCGAGAGTCACGGACAAAGCTTTGAGCTTTTTAGTCTCAAAAATACTGAATGATGCCTTATAGCTGTGCTCCTACCACCCCTCAAGTAAATGAGAGCTGGATATTTAGGTTTTAGATGCAAGTCAGAAGGGAAGGACAGCTGAACTGTACCCGCACTCTGGTAAGGCTTAGACCAGTATTGGACCAGGGTAAGAGAGCCAAGGGAAAGGAAAAGGAGAAATGCTTCAGTATAAATTTAGGCAGTTTCCCAATCTGCACTGACCCAAACACCCCTCCCGTCCAGTCCACTTCTGTATTACCACTCTGTTCAAATGTAAATAAGACCAAGTCATGTTTAAGAACCAGCCGTCTGTACGGAACATGTTTGAAACAAGATTCAAAATGAAAGCCACTTTCTTGTGGCTTACTACTGGAATGTGTTGCATATTTTTCAGAAAAAAAAGAGAAAAGAAAAAAAAAGAAAGAAAAAAAAAAAAAAAAAGGAAATGTTCTTCAAAATAAGTGTAGTCATGTAGTAAGTAAGCACCAAGATGGCTGACTATTCCTGAGTGTAAATAAAAGTTAACTTTAAAAATAAATAAACACAAACGTAGAGTAGGAAATTGTGAACTGTGTTTTTTTTCTGTTTTCTCACTCTGTGCTTAAAAGTAAAAGGCAAAAAAAAGAATGCTAAAGTTTCTATCCATCTTCCTTTTTTTATGTGTTTGTGATTCTCTTGTGTGCCCGTGCTGCTGGAATGCTGTCTCATATAAATCAATATATCTGTGTCTGCTCACACTTCTATATTCCTTCTGTAATATCTTTCTTATAAAATAGATCAGTGCTCCTGTGTTACACTATTATTTTATATGCTAATATTTATATTGCTGTTATATTTTCTCTTGTACACTGACATTTCAAATAAAAGGTTCTTCTGAAATCATGAATATGCGTGTTGCCTGTTTTTGGCATGTTTTACCAGTTTATTTTCTAGATGTTCAACAGCCATGTGCAGGAACGTCGTTCTGGTGTATTCTGCTCTTAGATTTACAGTTAAGAGTTTAGCATGCTCTTAGAGCAACTTGCATTAGCGCACACATAAAGGGTTTATGCAATGAGGAGCTTATAGCTGCCATTACTGTTTGACTTAATTAGAAGTCGTAAATACATAGACGTGCAACATAACATTAAGTGTTAAATTGGAGGCACAACAGGGACTGAGAAAGCAGCGCTTCCAGTAGCAAATGGGCTTGAGGATATAGCTGTATAAATAGCATAGCTGAGATGGGGCTAGTAAAGCCATGATAATGCTCAGAGTTTAGGATGATGTAAACTAAACACAATTAAAGAAGGTGTGCTTTCAGTTTTTGGTAGTGAACCAAGTAATGTGTGACTGAGAACCACCACTGTGTTACACAATGCTTTCTCACCCACGGTGTATTCTCTAATTCTGTTAGGACTTTTCTTGCATTCAAAATTGAATAATCACCTGGATGTAACACCTGTTTAGCACTGAACTCTACATCTTTGCAAGTGAAATATGGTGCTGGAGGTGTGTATAAGCAAAGAATTCTTGAACATTTAATACTTCCCTCAAACCACTGTAACTGACTGCAGAGGTTTGGTTTTTTAAGTTTTTAAAGTTAACTTGTTTTTATATTTCAAACACTTGTTTTCTTTTTGTACAAAATCTACATTTGATAGTTGAATAAATGAATGTCAATATAAAAGTAGATTATGTTATCACTTCCAAAGCAGTTATTATATTTGCAATTTATGGTTTTTAAAAACTGATACAAAAAGTGAGAACTGTGTTCTGGAAGGAATTTATGAACATGCATTTTGACTGAAAATAAGTGTGATGGGAAATGCTTATTGGTTGTAATTAAAACGGGAAGTCTGCGCTTTAACCTCATAGTCACTGTTCCCTTTCAAATCCAATGTGCTGGAGTACAGAGCCAAAACAACAAAAGAGATGTCACTGTCTAAATACATTTGGACTGCACTGCATGTTCATTCAGGTGTCAAGTATTATAAAAACAAGGTTTCAGAAATTTCATTAGGAAATTGATATCTACCCCTCACCCACACGGCTGTAAGATCTACCCTTGGACCGGGCATTTTAGCCTGTTCTGAGCTCTTGGCTATAGCTCAAAAACATACTTAGACTATAACACACCTTATATCAATCAAACATGAGTGTATGTACAGTATATTCATCCAGAGTCAGGTATCAGAATAAAGAGGTTTCAAAGCTCTCCTTATTAAATGAAAATCCATTAGTGCTATAAACGTGACATATTTACATTGTGTGTCGTCCATTTTAATAAAGCACAATTACATATTTGACATGACTCCTAGGCTAGAAATATCTTCTTAGGTCTAGAATTGTGGTTAGGGGGTTACGAATATGGAACAAATATTCAGGTTATGATTACGAGCTTGGGAAAGGGTTAGTGCAAGCATTAGTCCTTGATGTTGGATGACCACATTTTTTTGGACTTAAGACTATTGTCTTATGTATTTAGGTGTTTTTTCCATGAAATTAGGTATTCATAATAATTGACTTCAAATTATAATTACTATGCTATGATGTTTTTATGATCTGAAATGACTCATGGGTAGAAATAGTGTTCAGGATTATCGGAGAGAAAATGATGGTTTGATAGCTTTGTAGTAAACTGGTTAACCAGAGGGTAAGAAGAGACAGACAATTTCCTGGAGCCATGCTGGAAAATCTAAATCAAAATTCAACAAAAGATATGATTCTACTGTTTTGGCAACGGCAACAAAATATCCCTTCTCCTCTAGTTGTTTTTCGTAATTATCTTTGTCTAAAACCCACCCCTTCCAGTCACTTGTTCCCAAAACAAAATGTAAGCAGTTGGGCATTCCAATGTTGTTATGTTCAATCTTTGGAAGCACTTGATGCCATGTAAACAAAGCTAAATTGAACTGGGAGTCGGAGAGTTCAGTTATGCTGTTCCTCATTAGTTCATGACCTCTGATGGAACCTCAATCTAAAACACAGAATATTGCATTATTGCACAACCCCTGGAAGGAACAGTGATTGGGTGAAAGCCGGCCAATCGGCAGCGAGGACAGGCAGGCTGAGACCTCAGTGATCTATTCATAGACTGAATGAAGGCTTTCACTGTGTAGGGCTTTGTCTCACACATACTCACATTTGAATATTTCATTTGAATCCAGAATGAGTTGTGCAGCACAACAATGGATAAAATTATATTATATTTGGATAGTAAGACATTGTGGTCACAGTGTCTTTTCACAAATACAAATACATACATGAAAATAGGTGCTAAATTTGTATGTGGGAGATGGGGGAACGTCAAGGTATGGTTCATTAGAAGAAACGTGTGGCAGAGGTGGTGGTGGCAGATGTACAGAACTTCAGGAGTAGTTCATATAGGTCGATATTTAAAAAAGTGTGCTAAACACTAGCTAGCATTCACAAAGGTATGTATATAACAGACTGCTTCCAAATGATGGTCTCTGTACAGTTAATTGGCTATGCTCTGGGTATCTCCCATCTCAGCAGGTGAATGAACTTGATTTTTTTCCATCCTTTTTCTGATTGATTTGTAAACTGGCTAGAGGACTAAATGGATTGAAGCACATGATAAATTGTCTTTGTTATTTGCAAAACTCAACCTTATTTTTTTATTTACCACAGGTGGAATATTGTTCCGGGTCATTCCGGCCCAGTTTAACCCTTGCATAAACATCTAGTTTAGGCTGTGTTTAAGTATCAAAATTACTTTTTAAAATCACTTTATGACCATATTGGCAGACAACCTATAATTCCAGTCAAGATATATCTTGTAAGCCGTTTTCTTTCAGGCAGACATGCCATATGTGGCCAATGCATATTGATCAAACACATGAGCCCCAATGAGATACCATAATGGGTCAGTCACTGCCTTGATTGGACCAATCAAAATAATTTTCTCACCACAGCAGAACACAATGATTGGTTCATATCGTTGAGAACATGATAGCTCCACCCATTTTAGGTAACGTGAGGTCTTCATTCTCCCATCAGTGCTAAGCAAAGCACGCACATGCACCCACACAGTTTCACATATATGCGTGCATGTGCAGAGTTCAGTTTTTGCTTGTCACTCTCCAATAAGCTTTGCAAGAAAGGGCTGGCAACAACTGCTGGGCTCTTTCATGCTCTTTTATTTGTAGAACAAAAGAGACTGAAATCCCAGAGTTCCTGAGAGAGAAGAGGGGGAAACTGGAGCCAAATTCATTTTGTACAGAGACAGAGACGCAGCCTAGGAGGGCAGTGCAGAATGGGAGAGAGGTCTTACGCAGGCACGCACGCACGCACACGCGCGCGCACACACACACACACACACACACAATCTTTGGGTCTCCACAGCAATCACACGCACACACACAGACACACATAATATTTGTGTCTCCACAGCAATCACACACACACGCACCACCTTTGGGTCTCCACAGGCTAACGTTATGTAAATATGCTGAGCTGAGTCGGAAGAGGAACGCACGGCAGTAAAGTAAACAGCACTCTGTTGAGAGCACCCTTAGGGGCTCCCTTAGAGAGGGGTGTTCAGAGCCTTCTCACCTCCTCTTTCAGCTGGCTGTCCCCCGACACCTCCCCTGTCCTCTGGTCCTGCCTGGATCATCTGGCCCATGTCCCAAAACATCCACTGTGACCAGAAATGAACCCCATGTCACACTGACCAGAACTAATCACAATTCAACTCCTAGACCCATTACAGCTCTGGCAAGTATATCGACCTTATCCCACCCTGAAGCAGAAAAGAGTTTAAAATGTCAGCCCTACCAATATAACTACAATAAAAATCCAGTATAACTAACCTCAGACAAGAAATAAACCAAAAACTGACCACAAAAAAATCCTGTTAAACAGCCCTTGGCAAGGGCTGAGGCCCGCAGAGAGGGGGAAGGGAGGGAAAGAGAGAGAAAAAGAGACAGAGATAGAAGGAGAGAGACCCAGCAAAATACTGAAAGGTCTTGTTTTGATCTTCTTAAAATCAATGGCCTAGTTTTGGTTCAACAGCCTGAATATTTCATGATTTTTTTTTTACTGGGGTACTGATGGGAAATTAAGTTTAAATAGATTACGGCTTTTATCTCCAACAAGCACATCTGTGAAACATTATGCAACATTTTGCAGACTGTACATAGACTGAGCATAAAAGTGGAAGGGATCCTGATTTATTTTTATTGGAGATGGGACACTGTGTCTTTCAGACAGAAAGAAAAGGTCATAACCCAGCTACAGGCACACATGCACTTTCTGATCCGCTGACATTTTGTGAAGGATGATTAAACGCTGGAATGAAATTGAATTTGCTGTGCAAGGAGGTAGTCTGGGTATAGCTCCACAATAAACACCCATCAGGTTAAATAACTGAGACGCTAACTATAAAGTACCGACCGATGTCACACACCTTTTTGGTAAAATCAAACCGAATATATTGATAATGGTTACCCCTCTTTCTCCTTCTCAAAACGCACACGTCCGTTTAGATTTTTAATTTTATTTATAATTATTTTTAAATGTGGGGAAAAAGCCTCCATTTTCCTGTTCAGGTCTCCAGCTCTGCTTGCCGTTGAAAGTGTCCCTCCTGCCACTGACACAAAATGGCTGCTGCTTCCCTCTGCAGAGGGTGGCTGTGCTGCAGCGGTTGCCAAGGTGATGAGCGTCTCCAGGTTTATGACTGGCCATAGGGTCAGGGCTCTCCATCATTTAACACAGAAACACAAAAAAATAAAAACAAATATCTTTATTCATTTTTAACTCCATCTCTCATCCTGTTAAAAAGTGGAGCATGCATCCACAGTGAAAGTAAATTAAGGAAATGCATGAGTCCTTTTGAGCCCAGCCTAAAGAGGGAGGGAGGGAGGGAGGGTGTGTGTGTGTGTGTGTGTGTGTGTGTGTGTGTGTGTGTGTGTGTGTGTGTGTGTGTGTGTGTGTGTGTGTGTGTGTGTGTGTGTGTGTGTGTGTGTGTGTGTGTGTGAGAGAGTGAGAGAGAGAAAGAGAGAGAGAGAGAGAGAGAGAAGTCAGTAAAAGACTTCAATGGTAATCCAGTTAAATGCCTTATTTAATCTAGTCAATGTACTGTTAGCACAATTATTCATCAGGGAAACACACACACACGCCTTGAACACTCACCTATACATATAATATAGCACAAATGTCTAATCTATTTACTTTGAGGCCATAAAGACATTTTAAAAAGAAGCAGTACACAGTACAGCAAATGAGCAATTATGACCTGACAGAAAAAGGTTCTGAGCTGGGCAGAGACAGAAAATGTATCCTGACTCACATTAATAAAAACAGGCTACATGTTAGCATAGTCACTTCCTTCAGAAAATGTATCCGGACTCACATTAATAAAAACAGGTTACATGTTAGCACAGTCACTTCCTTCAGAAAATGCTGACAGGCTCAACTCTGTGAGCTCGTTTACGTCTTTCACACTGCCTCGCTTTCCTCTGCTCTAATTAAATCTAAATGAAGGCAAACATCACAGGAAGACAAATGTTGCTAGTGCTTTTTCAAAACACAGCATCATAGAAAAGATGCAATGATGGGGTGCAACTGAATCTCATGGACTCTGTCTCTCTGTCTCTCTGTCTCTCTGTCTCTCTGTCTCTCTATCTCTCTATCTCTCTGTCTCTCTGTCTCTCTGTCTCTCTGTCTCTCTGTCTCTCCGTCTCTCTGTCTCTCTGTCTCTCTGTCTCTCTATCTCTCTGTCTCTCGCTCTCACACACACTCACTCACTGACATGAGACAACTGTCCTAGACAACAATGTCATTCATTTTTGAAAACATTTTTTTTGCAATCTTTATAAGTTCGGAAGGTTGTTACAGCCACGTGCTCTCTGAATGGACTTCCTGTCTATCCTAGGCCTGTGAGAGTAAGCGGGAGACCGCCATCGGATTGTGGATGGTCCAATCAGCCAGCTTCCCTTGATGTGGCAGAGCCACGACTCTGGCTTTTTTTGTGAGAGAGACACATGTGAACCAGACCTCTGTGGAACTAGAACATGGGACACAGGGAGGGCTTTGTGTACCCATCTGACACATTCCAAATAAAGGCCGCTCCACGTGACACACTGCATTCTGGGAAAATCTGACTGTAGCCACAAACCACAATAGCCTCAGTTTGATTTGACAGACCACCTCAAAGAGGAGGCAGTGCAGAGCGAAAAAAAGAGGGATAAAGTTTGAAAAAAGAAAGTAAAGAAAGAATAGCTAGAGGGATGAATAACAGAGAGAAAAAAATATCTACAGACAAAACAGAGAGGAAGAAAGCTTCCTCCCTCAAGTAAAGTGCATCCAAACTTAGGCTTATCATTTCACAGTAAAACCCCGGAAGCAGTGCTGGGTGTATAACTTGGATATGCAGAGCGTTTTCTCAGGCTTTTTATAGCTGAGAAGTACAAAGCAGTTTACAGCTGATATCTGCTCTCAGTGTCATGGATGTCATGGTAGATTATTCAAACAGAAACCCACATTGCAGAAGATCTCTCAGGACGGAGCCAGCCCTCCCACACACTGAAGGGTCCACATTTCTTATGTTCTCAGAGGATCCCCACTTATGCACTGAGCAGATTCTGTACTGATGACGAGACCGGCTGTATGATCATTATTCTCTACAGACTCGGTTACAGACACAGAGCCAAAGACAGTTACAGACAATGCTAATAAAACCAGCACTACAGACTCAGCAACAGACACAGAGCCAACTAATATGGAACTACAGACTCAATTACAGACATAGTGCCACATACAGTTATAGACAGTGCTATAACATGGTAGTACAGACTAAATTAGACATAGCGCCAAACAATAAGTAACTACAGACTCAGTTACAGACGTAGAGCTACAGACAGTTACAGACATAATGCTAGTGGTTATTCCTTTCTGCTCATACACGCGCATGGCTAAATTTACCTACAAACATCTTCTCTTCATAAAAAGAAGATGATGTAGACACTATTATGGGCTGGGATGTGGCAGGTGCTGTACTTTTCTGCATTTTCACACTATAACCACAGCGGGAGCATTCCTATGAGATCAGAAATGACAGCCATTTTCAAACATATGACAAATCTCAAAAGACCTTCTTTGAAAAAGCATTCTGGGAGATGAAATGGAAATCAAAATTTGATAACTAGGTTAATTTTTTTTCTAAAGCAAGTGACCCACAGGGACTTTAACATGTATTACAATCAATAACCCAATGTGGTCCCTGTAGGCACTAGATTAGGACAATTATTGGATTAATTGTACAATTAACGGTTAATTGTTACCTGATAATTAACACACAAAGAGGAGGTAAACATGGACAGAATGTCAAACAAAAAAAAGTATTCGACTGAGTACACCAGTATCCGCCTGGTACACTACACACAGATATGTTCTGCGGTTTGCAATTTATACATAAATGAGTGGAATTTATTTTCCAAGTATTTTCCAAGCAGAAAGTTGTGCTACACAATGCTTCTAAGGAATGCAATAACGGAGCAAAATATATGCTACTGCCACATGTCTGTGCTTCTAATAACGACACTATATGCAGCATGTGACAGTGGGGAGACATTACCGTTAATCATCATTAAGAGCCAGACTTATCAACATGTATGACTGGGGAGGTGTAATGCGAGAGGAAACACATGCGATCGAAGAAAGCTCTACTGACCTTGTGTAGAGGGGTGAGAAATGCGGATGAGAAAATGCTTTGTAAAAAATGGTGACCCTAACGATTACATATTGAAGTGGAACGAATATGGCCACGATGAGGTTAAAGTGAATTTTTTGGGAGGAATTTCACTTCATGCCAGATATGTGGAAATGAGGCGACGTGAACTCTCATTGGCAAGCAGTTGAAACTGGGCAAAGGTTTTGGAAAGACTTGGAAATAAAAACAAGGAGTTTGAGTTAACCTCCAAACAGATGTGCTGAGCCATAATCCACAGGGCTTGGAAAGAAGAGGACGACAGAGTGAGTCTGCACACACTTTAAAAAGATGTATTAAAAAAAAAAAAAAAAACGGAAAAAACTTGGAACATTTGTTTCCTGTGTTTTTGCTTGGTGTTGGCGCCGTGCGCAGTTCAGTGTTCAGTTCAGTGTTGGATGCTTTCCCTCGCAGAGGGGAGAGCTTGTATGTACATAACTAAAACACAGTTTAAGGCTGCTCTCACATCTGAAACAAGTAACGGGGATCTCAAAGTGGATGAAGTCCAGTACTCAGAACGTTCTTAATGCCAAACAGTATCTAAACATGGGCCCACCGTGCAGTAGGCCTGGATGCCACAAGCTCTGTTTCTTTCCCCTCTGCCATGTGCTGAGCATGTGCTGAGCATGTTCTGAGCATGTTCTGAGCACATTTTTAAAAAGTACATGTGCAATAACAATGTAGCATTTAATCAAATGTTTTTTTCAAAGTTTAACACTTGAAAATAATTAGCATCAATTTAGTCTTACTTAGCGTCTAACTTATTTTTCTACCCCTCTATCTCGATTTGCTTATCTATTGCTTTCTGTGCCTGTACTGTCCTTAATTAACCTTTGATCTTCTTGTGGCGTATCCTTGTGAAATCTCAAGAATGATTGGGTTGTGTCTGGATATGCAGCACTCAGTGAAAAACGCTTTTAAAAAAAGAAAGCACATGTTGTCCTCAGCTGCTTGCTGCCATCTGTGGCTATGACTCATGAACGCTGAGGGAAAAACCTCCATACTGCGAGTGAGTGAATAATGTAATCTGGTCCCTGGTCTTGGGTGATGGACCATTTCACTGTGTCCCTTTCCAACCAAACCCCTCTGTCACACTATGGGCCTAGTGTCTGAAGCCATTGTCCTCAGCACATGGCTGTTCTGCAGATGCAGTAACAGATGACCTTCCTGCATCCCCTAACCCGACACACAAACTCAAACGCGCACACACACACAAACACATGGTTCATTACATTGTATTATTTATCATTAATGCTCATAAAGAGTTAAAAAGTTTGATGGCATTCGATCAAATTAATGACTACCAAAAAGAAAATTTCAATCAGGTTTCCGGGCAAACAATAGCATGGAAACTACATTGGTTAAAGTTGTTAACAACCTTAGACTAACTGTGTATACTGGTAATGTTGCTATTCTTATTATTTTAGACCTTAGTGCTGCATTTGACACTATAGATCATAGAATTCTCATTCACCATTTGGAAAAGTGGGTTGGCTGGTTGTATTGACTGGTTGTATTCATATGTTAATGGGAGAAAGTGTTCCGTACTTTAAAATGATCATAAATCTGAATATGTTGGAGTTCCTCAGGGCAGTATCCTGGGCCCCCTTCCCTTCTCCTTGTACATGTTACCTTTAGGCAATGCCATTTGTCAACATGGAGTGAATTTCCATTGCTACGCTGATGACACACAGCTATATATGTCAGTGAATCTAAATGACAGAATGCCTGTCTGTTTATATGCCCCACAGCATGCTCTCCGTTCCTCCCCTGCAGGCCTTTTAACTGTAGCAAAGATAGCGCATGTTAGGAGCGGCATGACAAGCTTTTCTTATTATGCACCCAAACTGTGGAATAACACATTACAGAGGCTGGTTCTGTGGTCATTTAAAATGTAAAATGTTTAGTATTTTAACTTTAACTGTGCAATTATTTACTGTATTATTCTTTAGATTTTCCTAACTATTTAGTTACTAATGTATTTATTTATTTTTTGCCTTATACTGATCTTATGCGGTTACCCTTTTATTCCTTTTAATTATTGCACACTATTGTATTTTCATATTTTATTTGATCTCTTCTTACTGTAAAGCACTTTGAGCTGAAATTTGTATGAAAGGTGCTATATAAGTTTATTATTATTATTAAGGTCACACTTTATTTTGAGTGTCCCATGTTGATCTCAACTTGATATCAACTGAATGTTCAGATACAGCAAACAATCAGTTTATACTTTGCTGACTGTCAATAGAGTGTTTCTTGACAAGATTGTTGAGTGTCAATACAGTGTTTCTTGATACTCACTTGGTTGTGGAGTTTGTGGACAATCAACTGCCATGCAATTGACTTTAAATTAACACTGAACTGATATTTAATTGATATAAGTTGATATCAAGTTGAATGTCAACATGGGACACTCAAAATAAAGTGTTACCATTATTATAATAATTTAAAACAATCTTTCATTATTAGGTTTCATCAGTTTTTGATATCTATACAAGGTTTCACATATTTTTAAATTAGGTGTATGTGCAAAAGCACACACACCACACACACCACACACACACCACACACACACACACACACACAGCTGTGTTGTCTTTGTAAAAATGGTCCAGTTGGCAGCAGATGTTCAGTAGCCCAGAGAATGAATATCACCTTCAGTGTGAGCAGCTCTTTTCCACAACTCTAAAACCCTCGGTCCACATCACTCCTTCCAGAGGCAGCCATGTTGTTTTTTTCAGCTGTGAAGATGGAGTTCAGAGAAACTCCTGCACCGTAAGCCATCACCCGAGGGAATTGTCCCAATCTGCAACCCAGTGGCTCGAAAAGGTACTCATTCAGGGCACTAAAAAGGTACAAGACCAAAACTATTCTCGCTCGCTCCAGGATTGTAGATAGAGGCACCCTGTGCTAAGTGAGTATATACAGTCACACTCAATGCACACACTGCCTGGTTACAGCTGAAATGACAGGTAGTAAGGGTGCTTCTAAGAGTCAGGGTGAATAAAAGTGTACCTCTGTCGTGGGGTGGGGTGGGGGTTGGTGTCTCAGCAGGGGGGGGACAAATCAGCACTCTCCGCGCCAAATCCATTTCCACTGCAGTCTCCGTTGCCATGGAAACACAAGCCGGCGAGCCGGCGAGCTCGCTCTACTATCCCAGGCTCTTCTGTCAGACAGAGGAAGAGAGGAAACAACAACCGGCCAGATCTCCCCACTGGATTACTTATGCACACATAATGCCACGGTCTTCACTACGCTCATTAAATATACGTGCATTAATACACATACAGCTTCCCAGGGAACATGCCCTTCTTTACAGTCTATATACACTTACCACACATACAAATACAGACTGTATAAAGACAGGGTATATGTAATAGAGTAAAACAGAGTATAAACCTTGCTGTTCAAGCAATGTAGAAATTTGCAGTGGACATAAAACGCAATCAACATTCATCAATTAGACTGTGTGACAAACTAAACAAACGGAAGCATCCGGAGCATTCCACCACCAGGATCTTAACCTCAGCTGTGCAAAAAATAAAGGGCTACGTGCACACAGCACCCGACATGTGTCCAGTGTATGAAAGGGTATACACCGCTGTAGACGGTATATAAACTGCATTACAGGTGCAATGTGCCTGACATACACGCTGTAGGATAGGAATAAAGACCGACACACAATGTAATGGTGCAAACTGTATGTAGCCTGTGTAAATACACCCATTTACAGTGGATTTGTCCAATGTGTGCAGTGTTTAAGCAGGACATCACTGGACATGGGTTCACACTGAACCGTAAGCCTCACAAATGTAGGGCACGGTAAGCATGCTGAGGAGGTATGGAGATACTGCAGCCATTGAATGCCTCAATAGCAGGTGGATGCGAGGGTTTTGGTGTTGTCAAGGCAACAGTGCAGCTGTTGGGCGATATTTTTAGAAGCCTTAACCCCCCACGCCACGCCCTAACAAAACTCATTCCATTGACACAATCGCTTGAATGAGAGTCGCTTTGCCGTCCAGCTGCCGGCCGGAGCAAACTGACAGACCGTCTGTTCTTCTTAGGATCAGAAGTTTTAGAATGAACACATTTAAGGACCATTTTGGTTATATAATTGTATATACAATAGTTATATAAAGGAGACATTTACTAGGCAGGGCTGTGGAAGCTCACTAACGGCACTTACTGACCCACTTAAAATTCCCAGTGAAACTTCACATCCAAAATGTCCGATATTTATCCTCCCACAACTCCGAGCCCGCATTGATTTGAGATCAGTAGGACTAGCATTTCCAGAGCTTAGCCTGTCCGCTTTCAGGTGCCCAGCCCTTTGTGTGAACAGCAGCCTGGAATTACAGGCGTGGAGCTCCATGACTGGCAGACCACATCCATACGCACTAAAACAAACACAGAGATATGCTAACGCAGAGCTGCATACTTACTATACCGAGCAGTTCTGTTATTATAGTGGAAGGGGGGTTGATTTACAATGTTTAAAGGCCCAGGGGAAAGCTGGATTCCTGCTAAGGGCTTTAATCATTTGCACTGCAGGGGAGAAGAGTTTGAGAATAGTTTAGGCACCACAGGGAAGAGGTTGTATGTTTAAGTCTGTGACAGAAGTGTTCCAAGTTCAGAGCGCATCAACATCTAAAATATCTCTGAGAAGTCTATAAATGTGCATTAATTTCAAAGATATTTCTGTGGGCCAAAGCACTGCAATGTCTTCTGCCCACAGTGAAAAATAGGACAGCAAAAGCACGACTGTACCCTTCCCTTGTGCGTGTGGGTGAAATGACATTGTTCCACGTTATGTGGTAGCTATGTTATATAGGCTACACAGTGAAACACGTATCCCTGCAGTGTCTGTCAAACATGAAGATCCTTATATCGCGGTGTGTCTTTTCCTGCATCGGCCATTTTAAACTAGAACACATTTGCGCGGTTATTCAGAGTAAAAGCGCCAGAACAAAACGCCTGAATGAAGCAGATGTCGCGCGCAGCCCCTGGGCTGGATAGCGGCTCTCGGAATAAGACGTCCTCCTCTTTTTCGCTCCCCATCCCCCCTCCTCCCGTTTGGCTGAGCCGCTCTTCTGCGAAACGGGGGCCGCCCGCGGAGGGGGTCGTTCAGCGGCGGTTCATCCTGCTCAGCTATTCACGGTGAACAGCCGCCGTGCGGAATGAGAAACGCGGTTAATCGAGCACGGCCGAGCTCCCCGACTTCCCGTTTCCATGGGAACCGCGCTCTCTCCCCCCCCCTCCCCGCCGGTGCTCTCGTCTCACCGTCATCGGCGAGATGTTTTCGGGTCGCCTTTGTTCTGTTTGAGGGTTTGGGCGGGAGGGGGGTTGGAATTATGCATGTACACCTACAGGTGTGCAGGAGTGACACGCCTGTCTATTATTTGACACGTTCATCTCAGGACTGCACACTGTCAGTATCAATGAAGTGCTCGTCCATCTGTCTGTCTGCATTAACACCTATCCTCCACTCCCCACCAAAAAAAGACATGCTGAGAAAACAGACTTTTGCACCAGAGACAGAGAGAGTCTGCTGGGTGTCACACTTTTAAATGCTTGATGGGGGCCATCTCAAGGTGACAGGGGTCTGGGGAGTAGTTTTCCACTGCTTTATTGTCTCCACAAACTAATCGTATAAAGGCAAATTATTCCCTCTTTCTTCTCCCACACAAATGCAGGCCACAGGGACGCGCTGACACGAGACCGTAAGCCGCTTACTGTACTGAAACGGCAACGACGACACTTCCATGTCTATTCTTTGTTCTTCTCTGCTCCCTCTCTCTCTGCCATCTTTCTCTCTCGCTTTTTCTCTCTCATCTTTGTCCTGCTGCTCCACTCCATTTTCCTCCCGGCTTTGTTCTGCCTCTGTGGTGCTGTATTTTTTATTTATTTATTTTAATTTTTCCGCTGTGCTGAGCCTGAGAGCTCGTGTGGGGAATAAGGGTATAAATCTGTTTTTAGGCTCAGAAGCTCTGGGTATTGATCATCTACTTACATGAGAGGAGATGTGTCACCCTCTCTCTCTCTCTCTCTCTCTCACACACACACAAACACACACACACAAACACACATACATACACACACACACACAAACACACTCCTAGATACATGTAAAATTACACGTATGCACTCTCTTTGAAAGGTACAATAAAGCATCTGATGGAGACATCCTAGCACCTCCACCAGCGCGATCTTCCCCATTAAATACAGAACCTGTGACTAGTGAGGGTAAGATCACAGACTCATGTGTTCTTTCATACCAGTTTGAAAGATTAAAAAAATGCTTCACAGCTGAAATACATCGGTAGATGAATGATTTATGGTTTTGATAAAGAAAAGATGTGGGTTTTCCTAGCTATGACAGCGCCCCGATGTCTACCCATGATCCTCTACACCTGCAGGTAGAAAAGGCCAGAGAAGGCAGACTGACATTTGCAGCAGTCAGAGTTCTGTACACACCTATGTCATTGTTTCTGAGGCACTGTGACAGATATTCAACAGCTCTGGAGTCCTGTACTGCTGTCTAAGTAGATCTACATGTCAGTGCTGAGTCTGTGCTATTTCTTTAATGTGAGTTTGTGCTTTTACTCAAATAGGTGTATTGTGTGTCTGTATTATCTGTCTGTGTTAGCTTGACTGTGAATGTGTTGAGTCTCTGTGCTGTGTCTATCCTGCGTTACTGTGCTGTGAATATGCACTGTGTCACTGTACTGTGTCTCTATTCTGTGTTACTGTGCTGCGTCTCAGTGCTCTGAATATCCTATGTTACTGTGTAGTGTGTCTGTGCTGTGTTACCATGTTGTGTGTCTGTGCTGTGTTACTGTGTAGTGTGTCTGTGCTGTGTCTGTGCTGTGTTACTGTGTAGTGTGTCTGTGCTGTGTTACTGTGTAGTGTGTCTGTGCTGTGTTACTGTGTAGTGTGTCTGTGCTGTGTTACTGTGTAGTGTGTCTGTGCTGTGTTACTGTGTAGTGTGTCTGTGCTGTGTTACTGTGTAGTGTGTCTGTGCTGTGTTACTGTGTAGTGTGTCTGTGCTGTGTTACTGTGTTGTGTGTCTGTGCTGTGTTACTGTGTAGTGTGTCTGTGCTGTGTTACTGTGTTGTGTGTCTGTGCTGTGTGTCTGTGCTGTGTTACTGTGCTGTGTGTCTGTGCTGTGTTACTGTGCTGTGTGTCTGTGCTGTGTTACTGTCCAGTGTGTCTGTGCTGTGTTACTGTGCAGTGTGTCTGTGCTGTGTTACTGTGTAGTGTGTCTGTGCTGTGAATATGTGCTGGTGGCTGGACGAAAATGTAATGAGAAAAGACAAAAAGATGGGAAGGGAGTGAACAGAAAATATGAAAGAACAGAAGAGATGAGAGGGGAAGAGAAGGAGAGGAGGAGGCAGAAGAGATTTGTGAGCGGGGGGTTGATATTCATCAGTGGAGAACGTGGGTAACCATGGCAACTGCCTCAATGTGGTGATGTCACGGCTCACAATGAACCATTTTCTGGGTGAGCGCAGATGAAGGTGCTCTATAGACAGAAAATTTGACTTTTGCACACAGAAACATCTGTGCATCCTTTGAACTAATCAAGACGCATCTCTCGATCGCTTGCCACAATAAATAAAACAAAGAACAATCCCACTTTGTTTATGCCAGCTTTATGAACCTGATTTGCAGAATTAAAGCTTTTAAGCTCAGTATATCAAATCTCCACACTCATTACAAACAGAAAGTGATGTTTAAAAATAAGACCGTAAAAACCTCTCCCCAGACCAAACTACATGAATATAAACTATATGAACGCTTCAACAAAGGTGTATTTGTGTGTTATTAGTGAGTGTGTGTTCTGCAGTGGGTATCGGAAGGTAAATGCTGTGTTTTCAGTAATAATTTGGCTGATGTGGCAGATGTGTGGTCAGCGATGCCTAAGAGGATCACAGTAAATCGCAAGATTCCGCATCGCTGAGGGTCTCCGCTCCGCCCCCCTCCCGTTCTCATTCGCTGTCTGCTGTGTCTGCTCCCACATCCAGCCAGTTATCCGTGACTGAGCAACGGGATGTGGGTCAGCTCGCTCCGCTCGGATCTGCGTGGACCCGTGTGTGTCGACAGACAGAGGGGAGAAGGGGAAAACCAGGTGGGGTCTACGCACACGCTCCTAAAAGACCCCCCAAAATTCCCCGTCTACTCCATGACATGTCCCTGTGCCCCAAGGCCTGAAACGCCTGATTTAAATTAGGTCCGCTTCTCTCACACCGAATACATAGAAAACTGGGTCATGACAACGAGACACAGACACGCGTGTCTGGCGTGTGATTGGCGTGTGCACAGCTCCGGTTCTTAAACTCAGAATGTAAACACCCCGGGGCTATCCAACAACACGGCCACATAAACCTCCATGTCATCATCATGACCATCAACAAGCATCTCCCATCTCTTCACTTTCCTCAATAACACTGCCCTAGTCTTCATCATCCTCACACTCACTACCCTAGTCTTCATCATCCTAACACTCATTAGAAAGCCAGACTATATGACCCAACGGCGCCCTGCCGCGATCCAGGGAGATGTTCAGCATGGCACAGCGTACCAGCACAGCCTCAGAGGTATCAATGATTCAGCCTGACCAGGGGTCACATCTGGGTGTGTCCTGACCCACAGAGAGAACCAGTGGAGTATCTCTCTGTCCACTGCATGCTGGCTGAAGAAGGTCCAGATCCACTAGTTACCATTCCCTATGGCAGAAAAAAACAATGTGCATACAATTACAGTATGATGATTTAATTGTTATTATCATAATCATAATAATAGTATTAAATAATAATTATTATTATAAATGAGAGATGTATTCCTGGTAGATATGCATGGCATATATAATTGTAGATATTCATTATAAACGGCCTATTCTCAGTATATTATAGTATATTACATGAGAAATATAATATGAGGTAGAGATGGGCTTTATATGGCCCTTTAGAGATATTTTTTTATGTAGGTTTCCTTCTCCCTCGGTACCCCTTTGTGGGTCACTGTTAAACAGCCCTTCCACCAGGACCCCAAGGGAAGAGAGAATGAGTCAGAAGATGAATAAATCATGAGGTTATTTACAACAAACACAAATCAGCTCAAGCTTTGAGGTTTCTCACACACTTACACAGCAGCATAAAAACCTTCACAAGCTCAAACTGTCTGCTTCCCAACCCTGTTTGATCTGCACCTCCACGAACACCCCCCCCCCCCTTACACCCACCTCCCCCCCCTTACACCCACCTCCGCCCACCTCCACCCCAGCAAGGCAAAATCAGCTCTGCAAGGACGTCCTTTCTCTGTGGCGTTCTGTAAAAGCACATCTCTGTTATCCATCAACCAAACCCTGGGATGACCCCGCCTGCCAGTCGGCGGGTCACGGACGGCGGTGACACGGGCGATGACACGCGCCGTGTCCGAGCGCACGAGAGAGATGAAGATGTCACTTTGTTAGATTACAGCGTGGTAATCAGCTGACTGCACTGTGACCAGTATTAATTAGCCTGGTGCTTGTTTTACATGAGGCTGCATAATGCATTTAGTGAGGCCTCTTATAGAAACACATTGAAGGGTACAGTGACAGGCCAGAAGACTGCAGCAAAAAGGTCCAGGTATGTAAATTCAACATATAGGGTTTAACATTCCAGAAAAACGCACTGTGTAATTTCAAGCAATGTCTTTCTTATGCATGCAATCATACAAACTGCAATCCAAGGACCTTACACACACACACACACACACACACCAATAAGACTGAACACTGTATTCTCATTAGCCCTAAGGTGTCCTCTTGTTGACATACCTTATATTCTGATAACAACCGCGGTGGATTTTCCCACACAAAATGATTAGCTATTAACATTACTGGCCAACCACATATAAACAGCCAAAGTGAGACACGTGCATTATGGGTATTTGTGTCCTGACAGCTTACTCAGTAAAGCTCTTGGTGGCTCAGGTGGTCAGCATTCTGCTCCCATCTCCCGCCCTACAGGTCTGCGGCCGCACAAAACAGGGAGCTCACGAGAGCCATAATGGAGGCTAAAAATCTCCAGCAGAACATCGTGGTCTTGTTGGAGGTATTGTACGGCAAGACTGTGGCGAGATAAATTATTCATCAACTCTCTTTCAGCTGAAATAGTCTGTATTCACCTCTTGACTTAATGGAATTGGATAAAAAAACAGCAATAACAAGGGGACATTTAAAGAAGGCAGAGATTACTCTGAACTCAGATCAGCCTGGTAAACAAAGAGGGCTGTGAATGTGTTGCCTTTTTCTGTAATGAAGCAGACTGACCCAGAGGCTGATGGGAAATAGTCCCAGGGGATAAGGCTGCTACCTGGAGACCACAGTAACACACTGCGGCCAATCGGTGTCCTGAGAAAAAAGGGCACTCGGCTGTGATTGGTCGGTGCTTTGATCCTCGTTTTCATTGCAGTATACGTCTGGGTGCCATTGTGCGGTCTGGATCTCATCGGGCCAATTATGCACAGGCTCTTTTGTTGTCAGAATGGAGGGAGGAGACGCAGCTTTCCTCCGAGACTCGAACAAGAGAGTTCAGCATTTCCACCCTCTCAGGGACGAAACACAAGAGAAATTGTGAGACTGGAGAATTTCTAAAGAATGCAAACACAAACACATGCTCAAACATACACATGCAAACAATATTCATCATCATCATCATCATCAATTTTACAATTATTATCATTATTTTAATCATTCTTGTTATTATTAATATTACCATTATTATCATCATTTGTATTGTAGCAGTAAGACCAAATCTTTGAAGTAAGAACAGTATGTTTTAAAGTCTTTTTTCCAGCTACATCCACACACTGTGTAACTTGTACCCATGCCACATAGAGGAAGGCATTTCTGGTCAACACAAAGCAAATCACACTGGTTCAGCAAGTGGGCTGATCATTTACTTTATGAAAGCACATTGTAATGTGTGTAATTCCAACCGCAACAACGGGCCCTTGTCCCTTTAGCGCTCACTTCCCTGTATGGCTCTGACTCCCCGTTACACATTCACCGTTTCTATTGGGTTATAAACACATCTGTCTAACACCTGAGGCCAGTACTCCCTCCCACCCCTCCCCCACACGCCCCCCCCCGCCCCCCCCCCCCTGACCCACAGAGTTAAGGATAACTCCAGGTCAGGTAAATGGAATGCGCTGCCAACAGACCCACACAATTATATTTACCTCTCCGAGTAACTGACAGCATTGGAATGACAGATCTCATGACGCGCTCCACTGAGCCCTCTCCTTGGACACAGGTGCATCGCTCTTCTCTTTATTGCATTTGATGGAGGATACAGAAATATCCCGGAGCAGTCAGCTCGTATCCCGCGGGCAGAGAAAGCACCACTGGGGCTGTCAATTATGGTCCGGTGGGCGGGGCTAGGGGAGTTGGAGCTGTCGATTAGGGTCTTCTGGGGTGGGGGCAAGCACTGCTGGACGTGTAATTTAGGGTAATGTGGGTGGGGCTAGCATAGCCAAAGCTGTTTTTAATGGCCCTGTGCATGGGGAAAGCAGCATTTGAGCTGTCAATCATGCACTGCTGGAGCTGTTCTGTGGGGGCGGGGTGAGCAGTGTCAGGGGACTCTGGGTACCTAAGGGCCCAGAACTGTTTAGTATGTAAAATGCATTGCTAATTTAGGAAGGGGATGGGGGCATTGCTCTTGTCTGTGTGTATGCATTACTACTGCCACTGCCGGTATTCAAAGCAGGCAAAGCAACGGGGAGTAATCCCCTTTCCTCCTCTCTCACTCTCACTCTTTCTCTCGCTCTCTCCCTCTCATTCTCTCTCGCTCTCTCTGCTGCTTCCTCTCCTTCAAGGCCCTCAGCAGCTTTTGCACCCTCTCCCTCCCTCAGGTAAACACACACGCACGCTTGCACAGGTAAGACTCTCCCTCCCTCAAGTACACACACACATGCACAGGTATAACTCTCCCTCCATCAGGTACACACACACACATGCATGCATGCACAGGTATAACTCTCCCTCCATCAGGTACACACACACACATGCATGCATGCACAGGTATAACTCTCCCTCCATCAGGTACACACACACACATGCATGCATGCACAGGTATAACTCTCCCTCCCTCAGGTAAACACACACGCAGGCTTGCACAGGTAAGACTCTCCCTCCCTCAAGTACACACACACATGCACACATGCACAGGTATAACTCTCCCTCCATCAGGTACACACACACACATGCATGCATGCACAGGTATAACTCTCCCTCCATCAGGTACACACACACATGCACACATGCACAGGTATAACTCTCCCTCCATCAGGTACACACACACACATGCATGCATGCACAGGTATAACTCTCCCTCCATCAGGTACACACAAACACATGCACGCACAGGTAAGACTCTCCCTCCCTCAGGTACACACACACAGGTAACCATCTCTCTCCTTCAGGTACACACACACAGGTAACAATCTCTCTCCTTCAGGTACACACACACAGATAACCCTCTTGCTCCTTCAGGTACACACACACAGGTAAACCTCTCCCTCCCTCAGGTACACACACACAGGTAACCCTCTTTCCCTCAGGTACACATGCACAGGTAAGCCTCTCTTCCCATCAGGTACACACACACAGGTAAACCTCTCCCTCCCTCAGGTACACATGCACAGGTAATCCTCTTTCTCCCTGTGGTACACACACAGGTAAGCCTCTCGTCCCATCAGGTACACACACACAGGTAAACCTCTCCCTCCCTCAGGTAACCCTCCCTCCCTCAGGTACACACACACATGCACAGATAAGCCTCTCTTTCTCAGGTACACACACACAGGTACGCCTCTCCCTCCCTCAGATACACACACACGCACAGGTAAGCATTGGGCTACAAGAAGAGTTCAGAGGATGAGACTTCAAACACAAGACGAAGGGAGAAAGATGGTGGACAAAAGACTGTTTTCAATATTGCAGTCAATCCCTGTGGCTTCCTGTGTCTGGCCAGACCGACATAAAGATGTTACAGATGAAAGTGAGTTTCACCAGCGTTCCTCAGAGCTGCCAAATTCCAACACCCTCCCCCTCCCCACAGCACCCCACCCCAGCCCGACCCGTTCCTCTGTCCGGCTCATTTGCGCCTCCATATGTTTGTGACTAAAACTCCATGGCAGGGGAAAACAAGGCAAGACCCCAGAGCCAGTAGCATATTGGATGCCTGAAACAAACAGCCAAGCTCGCCATGGAAAGAGTCCAATGGCAGTGCAGCATATGGACTGGTACACAGAAGTTCGGCTCCCCGATTGAATTCATTTTCCAACAGTCACACTGATTCATAGCAGATGTTTTCATCTGGAGGGGAAATTTATTTCCAGACTCTCTCTCAGACACACTGTGCTAGTGACAGCAGTAAAGCTTGAATACGGATGGCAAAAACTATCACCTGGAATGAACGTGGACTGATTTTAAAGTGAAAGTAATGGGTCTCACTATAGAGACATGGCTCTTCCTCAAGGCAAGTTAATGTTTAAAATAATCAAAGCCTGGAAACACAAGGCCCTGTGGACACTGACTGTGGCCCTGTGAACACTGACTGTGGCCCTGTGACTGTGCGCCCTGTAAACACAAGGCCCTGTGACTGTGGGCCTGTGAACACTGACTGTGGACACTGTGACTGTGGCTCTGTAAACACAAGGCCCTGTGAACACTGACTGTGGACCTGTGACTGCGCCCTGTAAACACAAGGCCCTGTGAACACTGACTGTGGACCTGTGACTGCGCCCTGTAAACACAAGGCCCTGTGACTGTGGGCCTGTGAACACAAGGCCCTGTGAACACTGACTGTGGCCCTGTGACTGTGCACCCTGTGAACACAAGGCCCTGTGACTGTGGCTCTGTAAACACAAGGCCCTGTGACTGTGGACCTGTGGACACTGGATTTTATGACTGCGTTTGACTCTGTGGATGACGATGCATTCTGATTATGGATGTGTGGACTTGTGTTCAACTCTCTTCCTGCCTGTATTCCACAAGTGTAGTCAAGGAGGAAAATGTAGCGACAATTTCATTCGCACTCTGAAGGGTGTGAAGATGCATCCCCGCAGTCAAAACAGCCCCGTAACCGCAAACTACAGCTACGCTGATATTCATGTACAGACACACAACCAAAACAGCCCCGTAACCGCAAACTACAGCTACGCTGATATTCATGTACACACAACCAAAACAGCCCCGTAACCGCAAACTACAGCTACGCTGATATTCATGTACAGACACACAACCAAAACAGCCCCGTAACCGCAAACTACAGCTACGCTGATATTCATGTACAGACACACAACCAAAACAGCCCCGTAACCGCAAACTACAGCTACGCTGATATTCATGTACAAACAACCAAAACAGCCCCGTAACCGCAAACTACAGCTACGCTGATATTCATGTACAGACACACAACCAAAACAGCCCCGTAACCGCAAACTACAGCTACGCTGATATTCATGTACAGACACACAACCAAAACAGCCCCGTAACCGCAAACTACAGCTACGCTGATATTCATCTAGACACAAAACCAGAACAGCCCCGTAACTGCAAACTACAGCTAGGCTGATATTCATGTACAGACACACAACCAAAACAGCCCCGTAACTGCAAACTACAGCTAGGCTGATATTCATGTACAGACACACAACCAAAACTGTACCGTGCCACTGAACAGAACAGTCCTTTACTCCGACACTCAGAACAATAAAAAACTTTGTATATTTGTTTGCTGATGTGACTCTGACAGAAGAGCGGAAACAAAAGCAGTCAGCTTTGTTAAGTGAGCTCTTTAATCCCCTTGATTGATAGTTTGCACTGCACTGTGTGGTTTGTGGCTATGCCAAAAAAACACTGCTTTGACAAAACCTACAGACATGTCTCAGGGATAAGGCTAACGTTAATATTAGCAGACAGGATTATGTATGTAAGAGGATAGCAGCGGTCATTTTACTCATGAATAAAAGACAATATGCTTGCAGTAAGGGTGTTGAGTGCAATTGTTTCTCAGCATGGAACAACCGGTTCTTAGTGTTCCTTACGCCCCGTACAGTAGGTCAGAGCATGGAGTCTGGTCCTCCAGAGCTCCGAGTTGCTCTCAAAGCCATTGTAGAAGAGAGATTATGTTGCAACTGCAGGTGCTGTTCTGTGCTCTATCACCTGGACTTACAGGATTCTGTTTATCAGGGCCTGTATAGGGCAGGCTCACCTGCTGGGTAACATGGCAAATTGTGACCCCTACTCTCTTCCCCCTGGCCTTGTTACAAGGTCATGCACGTACATTATACCTCTGAATAGTGCTACAGAACAGGAGAGAGCAATGCTACACAACAGCAGAGAACAGCATTGCACTCTTTTATTCGCACTCTGAAGGGCGTGAAGATGCATCCCCGCAGTCAAAACAGCCCCGTAACCGCAAACTACAGCTATGCTGATATTCATGTACAGACACAAAACCAGAACCCGACAGGGCTCAGCATTTTGGATGAGAAAAGGGAGACACACATTGTCGGAGACGCAGAGCGTGGCGTTTATTGTGTCCAGATGAACGCAGTTGAAACACGGCCACGTTCATTTCAAAGAGCATATTAGCATTTCAGTTGGAGCCCTTTGTAGAGCAAGTCTCATTTACAAATAATCACCATAAAACAACAGCTGCCTGCCTCTGCTCAACTGTCACCCCTCAGGGTTGCTGTGACATCACAGCTCTCAAAGAGATGGAAAACTTTACTGAAAACATCAGTTAGTCTGTCTCTGTTTTCACTGGCGACAGAACGCTTTTGCTTTTCAACAAACATATTTGAAGCCAAAATACTGACGGAACAGAGATTAACCCTTGAAAGCCACTAAGGTAAAATGTCACGAAACACGTTTTTTTTGGGACGTTACAAAGCGGGAACATTATGATGTAATCTACTGAAATACTGCACCTGTTTTCAGATTACACTGATACTCCCGCCCCCTCATTAGCGCTGGCCACAGACCAGTGTTTAGTAGGTAAGCCAATAAGAGCCATCCCATTCTATAGAGGAGGCTCAGGAGCAAATGAGCACAGTAGTAGATGTTTTACAGCACAACAACTCCAGGAGGGTATATCTCGAAGCAGGATTACTGATTTAGCTGGATAACTGCAGAGAGTAAAACCCGGAACCCTCTCAAATCTGGAACATGGACTGAAATAAAAATCCATTCCAGGTTTTACTCACTGCAGTTATCCAGCTAACTCAGTAAGCCTGCTTCGTAGCACACCCCCCAGGTCTTGTTCTGCCAGCATGATTTAAAATATTGTCTTCATTGCAGAGTGCGGGCGTCAAACACACGGCCTGCTGGAGGGCCACGGTGTCTGCAGCTTCCTTTCAGTCCGCAGCCAGTTAAGACCTTCAGAGCGACGAGAGAGGATTCATCAGCCAATTTACGACTTTAACGAATGACCGATGCTGAAGCGCAGAAAACCAGCGGACACTGCGGCCCTCCAGGACTGGATTCTCACACCCATGTCCTAGACCTGGCTCACATCGGCCTCAAGGAAGCGTAGGAATCTTTCCCTTTCTTAGACTCCCTCTCTTTTCTCTTCTGGGCTCCGTGCCCAGGTGCTTCCTCCATTAATCACAGCAGCACGGACCTTCGCCTGGCGAGAGGATGCGTTTTCTTCCATTGCACCCCCACCCCCCCTTCCTCTCCTGCACCCCCCTTCTTTCCCTGCTGAGAGGCCTCCGCTTCAGGGGGTCGACTATTGGCACTGGACTGCATCAGCTCCGAAGGGGCTGATGGGAGATGAAGTCCAGGGCGGGGAGTTGCGTAAGCCGGTCTGAGAAATTGTGACATGCCTCATGAGGAAAACTATTTGCAGCCCCCCTCAGAGAGTTTGGGACTCGTTCAGTGAGCCCTTTGTCCCGGGACAGGCAGGGGAGAAACACTGCTTGTGCGTGGCAGGCCAGAAACCAGACATCACACAGTAACCACAAAACTACACTTTAAAATACTATACTGTGTGGGGTTTACTGTGTGTGTGGTTTACTGTGTGTGTGTGTGTGTGTAAGAGAGTGAGTGAGTGTGTCTGTGTGAGTGAGTGTAAGAGTGTGAGTGAGAATGTGTCTCATGTGTGTGAGAGCACAGGCCCAGCAGTTTTGTTGTAGCTGTAGTGCTGAACTTTTGACAGAGCCCCTTTCCCTCTCCTCTGCCCGTGAGCTGAGAAATGTGTCTTTTGAGTGGAATTTCCTCTGGCCTGGCTCCAGGAGTACTACACAGCTGAGAGAGGCCCGTTTCACACCACGTAGTACAGAACCTGTGTGAGTGAGTGCGTGTGTGTGTGTGTAAGAGAGTGAGTGTGTGTGTGTAAGAGTGAGTGTGTGTGTGTGTGTGTAAGAGAGTGAGTGTGTCTGTGTGAGTGTGTAAGAGAGTGAGTGAGTGTGTGTAAGAGTGAGTGTGTGTGTGTAAGAGAGTGAGTGTGTGTGTGTGTAAGAGAGTGAGTGTGTGTGTGTGTAAGAGAGTGAGTGTGTGTGTGTGTAAGAGAGTGAGTGTGTGTGTGTGTGTGTAAGAGAGTGAGTGTGTGTGTGTGTGTGTGTGAGAGTGTGAGTGAGAATGTGTCTGCGTGTGTGTGAGTGAGTGAAATATCCTCTGGCCTGGCTCCAGGAGTACTACACATCTGAGAGTGAGGCCCATTTCACACCACACAGGACAGAACCGGTTTGTGAGAGTGAGAAAGTGAGTGTGTGTGTGAGAGAGAGTGAGACGGTGAGTGGAATTTCCTCTGGCCTGGCACCAGGAGTACCACAGATCTCAGAGTGAGGCCCATTTCAGAACGAGTGTGTAATGAGTGAGTGAGTGTGAGAGTGAGATTGAGTTAGTGGATGGGGGGGGGTCACGACAGAGCCACACACAAAGACTCCCCCACAGGAAACTGCCCACCTCAAGCCCTTATGACCTTTAACACCCAGAGGACACACACAACGCCCAGAATAAGAGCCCCAGCCCAGTGAGCTAAACATAACCGCAGTTTGTCTCATTTACATCAAAGTGAGGCGTGGGCCCGCTCTGCCACGGTCAGACGGGGCTTATTTTAGCAGGGACATCTTTAGCTTTAGCGTTTAGCAGTACAGAATGAAACAAAGCAGCATTTTTAACCTGCTAGTATCAGCAATTTAAGGCAAACCCTATTAGGATCCGTCAGTACAGTGACTCATGTTTTATTGCTTCTTCTACCAACCCTCGGAGGGACCTGCTCCTAATAATGCTCTCTTTCATATGATAATCACAACTCAGTTTCTCTGGAATATATATACAATTATATGTCACAACACATTAATATAAGAAGTAAAATGAAAGACTTTAGAAGAGAACAATGCCCCCCCCCCCCCCCCCCCCCCAAGAGATTTGTAAATGGCAGTCCAGGCAAGTGAACAATATTTGTGTTATAACATTTCAAAAAAGACAAAAAAAACAACAACATTCAAGACACTTTAATTGTTTGAGTTTGAAAATAACAGCTTTATGGAATATATCTAAATACAGTAATATAGTTCAATATACAAATAAAGCACTGTGAACTGG
The DNA here is from genome assembly GCA_022702515.1 of Ilyophis sp. 1 JC-2022. Classification (NCBI taxonomy): domain Eukaryota; kingdom Metazoa; phylum Chordata; class Actinopteri; order Anguilliformes; family Synaphobranchidae; genus Ilyophis; species Ilyophis sp. 1 JC-2022. Next base: position 17,119,406 of record CM040397.1, on the reverse strand, counting down.
AAGATCTCAACCAAACAAAATTTAGTTTTTTTTTGTAATCTTCAGACACATTAAAACATTAACCAGAATAAAAATTGTTATAGAAAAAAAAAATTCTTTAAAAAAGAAAAAGAAAACTCAAGCATGCTGACTGCAGCCCTCATACCACACCGTTACAGTATTAGCTTCACTCACTCACTCCACGCAAACGTTTTAAAGGACAACCGCGTGTACTCCAGGCTCAGGCCCTGTGCGTTCACGCTGCTAATATCCTACCTTTGTGCTGGTATTCAACAGCGCACAGCCTGCACATGGCGACCCTACGCTGGAGCTTCACTGTCCTTCCGGGGCTAGAGCCAAAATGGCGACATGCTGCAATGGTGGCTTTGACTTCAGTTTGAGGAAAAGCGATGCTCTGACATGGCTCCCGCCCTGGTGGACCTGTGGCTCCTGGCCTCCCGCATGAACAAATACAGTGAGGAAAATGGAGGCCAGAGAGTAACAGATGGGACTGCACTGCGGGCCTGACCCCTTTCCATTAGCCTATTTTGAGCAGCGTCAGTAAACAGCGTTACAGCACCAGCGCGGCCTAGTCCAGGACCAGCCTCATCGTCCGCTCTCATGGCCAGCAGGAACAACTGACTCACTGACGGACAGGCAGAAGGACAGCCTTGGCGCTGACCGTTTCTACAGCGACCGTGGAGGTTTCACCGATGACCGACATTCCCGCAGCGTCTCATCGCGCTGACGTTTTCGGCGATGACCTCAACGGTGACCCAGAGGTTTACAGCAGTACATATGACAAGTTCAACAGTGACTTGGGAGTTATCAGCAGCACCTCTGATGGTTTCGACAGCGAATAAGATCGCTTTGACGTATCGGAAGTGACTTCGCTGGTTTCGTCAGTGACTGGCGGTTTCGTTAGCGCCTGGTGAGGTTTTCGCAGCGACTCTAGAATGCTTTGGCATCACGATGATTCAGGGAGTGTCTCGAAGGATGGTAAAGGTACACACACCAATGTGAAATCAGCCCATAATGGCCATGAAAAGGAAGCCCATAACGCGTTCCCTTGGTTTATATAACATTGTGCTAACGTTAGGCCAGAGCAACATCAGGGCAGCATGGCTCACGTTATCTAGATACATATGCCTGAGACTGCACAGCCAGGACCTCACTGCTGACTGAACAGGGTGGCCAAATACATGCCTGTGGGGGGGAAAAGGTTTTTGTTTCTCAACTGAATATTAAATTGCTGCCTGGTGTCCTTCGGAGGTCCATCAGAATGCCAGAGTGAGTGTTTACAGTGTGTTTGACTGCAGTGAGACAGTAATTCTAGGGCACGCACACACACACACAGTCACCCCCCCCACACACACACACACACACACACACACACACACTACTGCACATTGCTGTGTGCTGGCTTTCCGAGGTCCAGTGCATCTGAAGAGATGTCTTCCTGAAACTGATATGGTGCATAAAAAGAAGAGATGATATTCCCACAGTAATAGAATATTCCCAACTAAATCCTCCCAAAAAGAAACAAACTAGGAATACAGAGCAGACTCAACCCATGTGCAGAAACCAGACCTTCTCCAGCCTGTGTGTGTGAACTGAACAATGGTGCCTGTTCACGCTTAAGACATTCTCACCGGCGTTGTTTTTGATATGTGCGGGTCATGTCCATTGGCACTTGACAGCTATATTAAGTTGAACCCTCTCAGTAATATGTATGGGACATGGCATTGTTCGACAGCATCCCAACTGAATGATTTACAAATCAGAGTTTGTTGCTAAATTGACTGGTGGTTTTAAAAGGTAAAAGGACAATAAAACAATGGTGAAAGAGTTCCTTTAGACAGTTTAAACTGTCTTAGACAGTTGAGACTGTTTATAGTGATAGTTCTGGAGCAGGGGGTGTGGCCAGGGGCGTGGCTGAGAGACGGGATTTAGAACATCTGTCCTACACTACACAATAGAACAGAGGGATGAGGAGGGAAGGAGAAGGGAAGAGGAAGATGGAAAAAGAGAAAGAGAGAGAAGCAAAGTGACAATAAGGGGGAAAACAGAAATTGGGGATGATGAAGAAAGGGAGAGAGGAGAGATGGGAGGGAAAAGAAAGCAATGGAGAGAATGGAAAGAAAACTCATGAGCGTAAGAAGGGGAGGACAGAGGAAGTGAGCGAGGGAGGGAGAGAGAGTAAACGAGGGGAATGAGAGTGTGTGAGTGAGTAAAGGAGTGAGCGAGCGTGTAAAGGAGAGAGGGCGGAGGAGGGCGAGTGCTGTTAGCAGAATGCGGTGTGTGAGCTTCTGTGCGGGCGTGGGCGGGAGCATGAGGGGTAAACACAAGCAGCAACGAGAGGACCCACATGGGCGGGGGGGGCTTCTCAGCACCCTCCCTGTCAGACACACACACACACACACAGACACACACAGACACACACACAGTGTCCACAGTCTGTCCGGTTAGGGCGCTCCTTTAGCTGGCGGTAAGCAGGGCAGCCTCCAGCACGTTCGCCAGTGACTCCGCCTCCGTGAGAGACTCCTCCTTTTTCTCCTCCTTCTGGGTCTTGCTCTTCTTGGGCGGGGTGGACTCCTGCGTCAGCTCTTTGGCCAGGATGGAGGTCATGGCATTGCCAGCTCTTCGATTGGCTACGGGAGGGAGGTGTCAAAGGGAGAGAGGGAGGAGAGAGATAAATGCAATTAGATGCAATATCACACAGAACAATATGTCACAGACCTGTCACTGAGGGCGAAGGCAGGGGTCAAAGTTCATGGCATAAAAAGAACCGTGGACAGAAACAGGGCGGTCCTCAGATCTGCGAGCTCACCGTGTCAGAGCAGAGAGCGGAGAGCAGAGCTGGATTTTATAATGGCTGCTGCAGGAACTGGGGCTGAGCCTGGCAGCTGCTCCCTCCTGTGCTTCAAAACCAGATCAGCTTGCATAGGGGCAGGCCAATACCAATAACCCCCCCCCCCCCCTCCAGAGCACAGGAAGTGACACGCTGTCTCCACTGGACCCAACCGTGCTGGCACTACGTACATACAAACACTGCTTCATCTCTTTGGCTTTATTCTCAGTCAGAGATGAAGGTAGCGGCTGAGATGTGATGTCAGCTCCACGTCTACGTGTGGACGGCCCTGTTCTCACCCTGAGACGGGCCTCTCAGATTCAGGCAGGGGACGCAGTGTTAAAGCACCCTTTCCTCCACACAGGAACCCTCCATTTCACTGTATCCGTCTGAACTACAAAGTTCTGCACGGAGATGACAACACCTTCAAGGACTGAGACAAAACAGAACAACGCCTCCCTCACCAACCTTCAAATCCACTCCTCTGTTTTAAGGGCGTTGTTAAAACTGGTTTAGCGCATTAAACTTCTCTTATTACTAATATTATTTGTCTTGCATTCAACCTGCAAATCACAATGAGCATGCTTCACTTTTCAGAAGTAACGGCGCCGAATAGTAGATCCGCTATGCTTCTGTCTGGGACATGACTTCTGTTTGGGACATACTCCTCTGTCTGGGACGTGCCCTTCTGTTTGGGACATGCCCTTCTGTTTGGGACATACTCCTCTGTCTGGGACGTGCCCTTCTGTTTGGGACATGCCCTTCTGTTTGGGACATACTCCTCTGTCTGGGACGTGCCCTTCTGTTTGGGACATACTCCTCTGTCTGGGACGTGCCCTTCTGTTTGGGACATGCCCTTCTGTTTGGGACATACTCCTCTGTCTGGGACGTGCCCTTCTGTTTGGGACATGCCCTTCTGTTTGGGACATACTCCTCTGTCTGGGACGTACCCTTCTGTTTGGGACATGCCCTTCTGTTTGGGACATGCCCTTCTGTTTGGGACATGCCCTTCTGTTTGGGACATGCCCTTCTGTTTGGGACATACTCCTCTGTCTGGGACGTACCCTTCTGTTTGGGACACGCCCTTCTGTTTGGGACACGCCCTTCTGTTTGGGACATGCTTTAAAAAGACAGATGGCCAAACACAGCCTTCAAAGGCAGCTGAAACTGGAATGATACGCTAAAGCGCATGGAGAAGAAACAGCATGTTCCCAAAAGAACAAAACGTGCCTGAAAATAATCTGACCTGAAAGTGGTCTCGCCACAAACCCTACAATACGGAGAATTCAGATACGGTGCGTTGGTGTGAATGCGCATCCGTGTATGTGCGCGTTACATTTTAAACACGCTCTGCAACTGCCTTCACATCACAGCATGTAAACAGAGACACCCAGGCACATAGACAGCCGTCTTGGCTGTTCACACACAGCTCTCACAGAAAAACTGTCCTTATTAGATTAGCCAGCACTTCCTCTCACAGCACAGGCTATCGGAGACACTGAGAAAATTCCACCGTGCACCGTAATCCAATACTGGACCGTTAAAAGCACTGAGGGAACAAGTGCATTACACTAAAGAGACATCCTATTAACTACGGGCACCCTGAACTGCATATGAGACCCAGAGGAACGAGTACAGCCTTGTGTGTGTGTGTGTGTGTGTGTGTGTGTGTGTGTGTGTGTGTGTATGTGTGTGAGAGAGTCTTTGTATGTGTGTGTGTGTGTGTGAGTGTGCGTGTGTGCGCTTGTGTGTGAGAGTCTGTGTGTGTGTGCATGTGTACGTGTGTGTGTGAGTGTGTGCGTGTGTGTGTGAGTGTGTGCGTGTGTGCGCTTGTGTGTGCGTGAGTCTGTGTGTGTGTGTATGTGTACGTGTGTGTATGTGTATGTGTGTGTGTGTGAGATGAGTGATAAGCACTCAGACAGCGCATTGTAAGAGCAGCGGTGTCCGTCTGCTGCAATGCAGGTGCGATTTGCGCAGTGCCAGGAGGATGACATCATCGGCGAGCGGTGGAGGCTCTCCGCTTCAGCACACACTCGCTCACGAACGCTAGACGCGCGTGCGCACACACACACACCCGCAGGCACTTAAAACACCACACTGTTACACTGATGCTATAGCGGGACCCTCCTCACCAACACACCCCCACCTTCAGTTACCATGGAAACAAAGGGTTAAAGGCAGGATAGGGAGGGAGAGAGAGAGCTAGAACATGGGCGAGCGAGGGGCGCTGCTTTGTCTGCAGGGGGGTGGATGGTTTATGGTGAGACCCCCTCCTCTCCATGGTCATCACCTGAGAAAGCCGGAGCCAGATGGGGAGGGGCTTGAGGGAGGAAGTGGAGAAACACCGAGCAGGAAGCAAGAAAAGACAATGACACCTGCAGGCCAATGCTGTACATCCTGCCTGCCATTTTTCCGTCTCTTTCTCTCTCTCTATCTCTCCTTCCTTCTCCATCTCCCTCTGTCTGCCGCTCTTCCTCCATCCTTCCTGCTCGGTCTCTCGCCCCCTCCCCCTCTGTGGGAGGAGGACAGCAGCCTCCAGCTGTGCTGCGGCGGCCATGTTGGATTATTTAGGTCAGTGGGAGATTGTGCGGGGGCGGGGTGGCCATTATTAACCCTGTTTGCACCGTGCTGCTGTGGAGCTGCTGACACGCTGGGAGCGTCTGCGCTACGTATGAACGTGTGTGCGTGTGTGTGTGTGTGGTGATACTTACTATGCACGTGTGTGTGTGTGTGTGGTGATACTTACTATGCACGTGTGTGCGTGTGTGTGTGTGTGTGTGTGGTGATACTTATTCCACATGTCCACAGACACGTGCCTTGGAGTCAGGTATGTGCCAAGCTTAATGTGCCCTGATAAGACCTAATCCCTGCAGGATTTGAGTGTGTTTTTGTCAGAATGTATCAGGTCTCTTTGGATTCAGACTAAGAGATTAACAGAGAAAAAAAAACACACACACACACACACACACACACACACACACCACACAAACCCTGCATGACCTATTGCCTGTTAACAGCAAAGGTGGCCTTTGTGAAATCACTGCATTATGAAAGACACAGAATAGTTCTGACCTGAAAGTCACTAAACATCCAGCTACATGAATTGACCAACGGTGAAAGGTAAGATGTGCATATCACCCTGGTTTCAGTGAGTAAAGTAAGCATGCAGGAGTCATATCACTACACTGTTGATAAGGCACAAGCAAACAATAACACTTGTGAATGAAGGTCCTGCTTTGTCCCATCAATTAAATTAAACTACATCCCCCAAGATGCACTTCAGCCTAGTCCCGAACATTCAGATGATAATGACCAGAGGGGTTTTTTCCTCCCCTGACATAGACCCGACCCCAGGACAATGCTGCATATGCAAACTGGGCTGTGAATGTAAATGGTGACAAAAGGCCGCAGGTCCCATCTACAGCACTATGACACGCTGAAATCAGGCAGCCGCCACTGACAGTCCAACACATATCTTAATAAACACTGCTTCTCATTGAAAGGGTTACACTATAGTCAAAGTGTTATAAGCCACTTGACAGGATATGCATTTATTCTATGAAGCGTTGGCAAACTGCAGAGAGTGGGGGGCGGTGTTGCCGAGCTGCGTAAAATATAGAATATTAATCTCCTTTAGCCGGCAATTGAGAGATTTTTGTAAAGCGGCTCGGTTGAAATATACAGCAGCACATTAACCCACCTGTGAATATGCTAATCCTGTGAGTGAGTCAAGCCTCACTTTATTACCGGCAAACAGAGCCAAAAATACAGGAAGTACAGAAACGGGGATGAGTCTTTAGCAAAGCGAAAAAAGATCTTTAGACATTTCCGCTCTAATCAAACCGCTCTGGGGGCTCCGAGGAGCTCCTCTACATATCAAAGAGAGAAAGAGAGAGGGGAGGGAGAGAGGGAAAAAGAGAGGAAGACAGAGCAGAAGGAGGAGGGAGAGGTGGAGAAAGAAAGGGGGATATAGAAAGAAGAGAGGCACAAAGGGAGAAAATTTAGGGGAGGGGTGGGGGGTAAAGTTAGGATACGAAATAAATCTGTGTCGATATCACACAGCACACAAAGAGAAAAGCAGGGTGGATACAAAGCATGCCCGTGGAATAGCAGGATGTGCGTGGGTGTGTGTCTGAGCGTCTGTCCACTTATGTGTCTGTGTGTCTGTGTGTCTGTATATGAGATAAACAACTGAGAGAACAGAACGAATCTGAAGACAGACTGTGTGCGTCTGTGTACTCAGCTTTTCATTGACAAAAAAACCAAATGGCCAAAAGCAAGCCCACACCAACACGGGCACACACACACACAGAGACACACAGACACACACACACAGTACGACACAAACATGAACACACACAGTTACCAGGCTGGTCTCCAAAGTAAGTTCAGACAGGGAGAGCACGGAGTCTAAAAAAAAAAAAAAACGCTGATTAGGGTGTGAGCGTGAGACTGTGTGGTTGTGTGTGTGTGTGTGTGTGTATGAGTGTGCGTGTGTGTGTGTGTATGAGTGTGAGTGTGCGTGTGCATTTGTGTGTGTGTGTGTGTGTGTGTGTGTGTGTGTGTGTGTATGAGTGTGCGTGTGCATTTGTGTGTGTGTGTGTGTGTATGAGTGTGCGTGTGCATTTGTGTGTGTGTGGGTGCTGATTAGAGTGTGAGCAATGTGCTTGAGATTGTGTGGTTCTGTCTGTGAGTGCGTGTGTGTGTGTGCTAATAAGAGTGTGAGTGTGTGCCTGAGATTGTGTGGTTGTGTGTGTGTGGGTGTGTGTGTGTGTGTGTGTGTGTGTGTGTGTGTGTGCATGTCTGTGTGTGTATGTGAACAGGGCCGGTTAGGGTGAGAACATGGCCAAAATGGTGCCAAAATACACAAGCTGTTAGGGTGAGAACATGGCCAACATGGTGCCAAAAAGCTCCGTAAGGGTGTGGTAGGATTACTGCTCTGGCCTGACAGGGCTGGCTGCTGGCAGTATATGTCCTCAGAGGACTAAACAGACTACAGTGTTAATGAGGACCAAACCAGATTAACACTGTGTGGCTACAGTGTGATGGGCTACGATGTGGAGCTACTTCCTATGAAAACCTATTAGGCCTGCCTGGTCACAGGATACATCCAAACACAAATCTAATTCCCAGAGAAAGACAAACTATTCGTGACATCACACCCCCCTCCCTCCTCACAAAACAGATCTAATACAGTGAGGTCCATGTTCCCGCTAATGAAAGCTGCCAGCTGTAGAATTAAATTAGCACCTTGTTACGGCCCGCGAGAAAACTCACACAGGGACCTCACGCCACCCCTCCCTCCAACTAAAACTAATTAAACATTATGTAAATGTCCCAAAAAGAAAGTAAGCCAGAGAACTCATCTCTGAGAAATGCAACTTCAAAGAGGAGAAAGTAGACTGTGGAAAGTTTTCCGCGCAAGTTGTGACAGCGCGCGGGACCGGGGCGGGGTTAGGGTTCTGTGGCGCCTGGGGTCACGCACGCACGCACGCACATACATACGCACATACGCACATACATACACAGGCCAACACACACACACGAACACGTGCGTTGTGGTGACGGAGCTTCATCATAGCAGTACGGAGAGGAAATCTGCTGTCTAGAGACGCCTCGGCTTCCTCTTCCCACAATCAACAACAACAATAACCTCGCAAATGCGTAAGTCTGAACCGGGGGAGTAACTCATGCACAGGAGCCCTTTTCCACGTGTGGAGGTGGACACGGGGCAATCCCTACCCCTGACCCAGACAGGAAGGGGCAGAAAGAGGCAGGAAGAGGCATCTGGGAGCCATTAAAACAGAACACAGCATTCAGAGAGAGCATCAGACACAAACAAAACTCCCAGCAGCACTGCCTGGCTGGGGTTGCATTATTCACTAATTACAAGCTGAGCATCTGTGATTGATGCGCGCATGTGTGGTGTGTGTGTGTGTGAGAGAGACTGTGTGTGGTGTGTGTGTGCGCACGTGCATGTGTGAGAGAGAGATGGCTGTGTTTGTGTTTTATGTAATTAGGTATGAGGCTAGAGGAGTATGGCTGTGTTTGTCTGTGTGTGCTTTTAAGTAGTTAGGCATGAAGCTCGAGGATTTTTACAGGGTGTTTAGACAGAAAAGCATTCGGGTGTTGCCTTTGAGAATGGCCTGGCTGAAATGCAGCACCCCCTGCAGGTGGAACGGTATACTGCATCTCTCCCACAGAGCGGCTCTGTCACTGGGCAGGGTTGAGCTGCAGCTGCTGTGTGTATAAAGTGATTACCTCCCTGAATCGAGTGCAGCGGTGGGGGATCTTTTGTGGCTCTGCAGATGGTCTCTGATGTCACTACAGACACCCATTGTGACACAGTCTGCATTCAATCACACTGGGAGCATGCGACAGGCACGCTCTACCCCTGTCAGGGGAAACGCCCGCCCGCACACACACGCGCACACACACACAGACGCACACACACACACAGACGCACACACACACACGTCACACACACACGTCACACACAGAAACACACTCTCTCTCACACACACACACGTCACACACAGAAACACACTCTCTCACACACACACACACACACACACACACACACACACACACCTCACACACACACCTCACACGCAGACACACACACACACAGACACACTCTCTATCTCTCACACACACACACACACACACACACACTCTCTCTCTCTCTCTCTCTATCACACACACACACACACAGAAACACACTCTCACACACACACACACACACACACACACACACACACACACACAGGGGTCATTGCGTAGCTGTCAGGGGTGTCACTTTATTTAATGTGGGCGGAAACAAAAGAGGTGATGCCGGCCTCTTTGTTTGGGCGAAACGTGTGCGTCTGGGCCTGGCTCTGAAACAGCGGCAGACAGACGCAGGGCAGCTGCACTCCAAACTAAAGGCCCTTGGGGTCAAAGGTCATGCTAGGTTGCAGAAATGCACATTAGCTCTGTCACACTGCTACTAAACACTGAAGGCCCCTTCTTTGTTCAACAAGTAGCCAGCCCATTTCACAATGGTCAGAGCAGGGTGTGTATTGGAGTGTGTGTGTGCGCGTTTTTGGGCACAAGTGTACGTGGGCATGCAAGTGTATACATGCATAATTATGAGTCTGTGTGTGTCTGTGCCTGTGTGTGTATATGTCTGTGTGTGTCTGTATGTGCCAGTGTGTGTGCACGTGTGTGCCAGTGTGTGTGTGTGTGTGTGTGTGAGAAAGAAAGAGAGGAAGAGAGGAAAAGGAGCAATCTGTTTGAAGGTGGCATTACATACAGAGTGTGGAAAACTGTGCATTTCGTCAGTGTTCATTAACAAAGACAGTGGCACTGCCAGGGCTCTTCCTCCTGCGTAAAAAGTCTAAAATAAGGATGTCTATATCAGGAGGCTCCACTACACCAGCCCCGATGAGTCACACTCTGAACAGGAAGAGCGTATGAATGAGTGTTTGTGTGTCTGTGTGAGTCCGACTTCCACTGATCCTCAGTTATAAAGGCCTGGTGAGTTCAATTATCGCCCACCGTTCTGTCACTAACAGCCCATGCCCACCTGAACTAATGAATCACCAGCTTCTACCTGACCAGGTAAAGACCTGATCTCTGTTCTACCACAGAGAACAGCACATCTCTTTGACTCATCACACACTCGTGCTGGGACACTCAAATCTAGCTCTCAAGGTCAGTAGTACTGCTGGTTTTATCTCGTCTGCTCGTCCACAGTCCAATGATGTCACTGACTGGCCAGAGATTACGCTCACCTGGAGCGTCAGGTTTAAATCAGTCCCTGATTAGAGGGGAGGAATGAAATCCAACAGTTTTTCAGTCCCTGGCCTGCGCTAGTCAGTACAGTACAGCCACGCTAGCGCCTCAGAAAGTCAGCGTCATGCAGCGTGAGCACAAAGAAAAAGGCCCGGAACCTTCTATTCTGCGCTGGTCTGGTGGCAGCACACAGCGGAAATGTTCCCAGCCACGAGCGCTACGGGATTTAAAAGTGCAGAGCTGGGGAATCTGATATATGCACCAGAATCTTGGGGGGAAGGGAAGCATCTCAGAGAGGGATAAATATGGAAAAAAGTTTAGTCCAGTCTAACACCTCGATACTTTTTAATGAAGAACAATTCCCCGGGACAGTACAGAACCAGGTCAGCTAAGCAGACCAGGGAGGACAGACAGAGAGCCAAAGCAGAACTGGGTGGGAACTTCAGTCTTACTGTAAAAGAAAAAAAGAAAAATACATATTATAGATAGTTGAAAGGGGCTGGGGCTGTTTCTCCATCTTAAATAACGCATTTATTTTGAGAAGATCCCGTGAGGGGGAGACATGCGTCTCTGGTTTGGCCTGTGAAGGCGCAGCGGGCCACGCCCGGGCCTCGGCCTGTAATCCTGCGCTAAAGGGTGGGACAGCTGTGCAGGATTACAGGGCGAGAGAGAAGAGGGTCACATCCTGGGTGTCACAATTCAATTCTATTTTATTTGTGCAGCGTTTTTTTACTGTCACAAAGATGCTTTGCAGTGGCAAAAAAACAGACCAGAACCCACCAAAAATACAATTGTCTTGCGGCAAAAAAAATTGAATATATAAATAAATAAAAAATAATTATAATAAATACTCCCAAGTGGGAAGAAAAAAAAAACTCCCCAATGGAGAGAAATCTGAGGAGGAACCCAGCTATAGTGGGGGAGTTCATCCTCTGCTGGCCGACCTGGTACAATAGTTAAGATAAAATTAATGGTAGCAGAAATTCAATAAGGGATCCAGCAAAGCAAACGATAAAATGGGTTTGGCAGGTTACAATCAGAGGCAGTTAGTAAAATAGGTAGCTGGTAAAATGGACAGCCCAAAGCAGAGAGATGTGTAGTGATATGTAACTCAGAGGGGCGTGGTGATGCGGCAGTGCATCAGCCCTGCAGCAGTGTCACGATACCTGCGACGGACGCAGAGGAAGGTAGAAACCGCAGGAAAGAAACGGCGCGCTGCGCGTCCGCGCGTGGGTTCGCCGGGCACACGCCCAAGGCCCCGTCCCGCTACGTTCATCACCGTCGTTAATCTGTCCCGGGACGCCCATCTCTCTGAGGGAGGCGGACTCCCGCTGACAGCCAAACGCCCCCCTGGTGACCCGCTGACCCTGCAGCTTAATGGTAGTGTCACGTCACAGCGTGGGGAGGGGGGGGGGTAACTCACTGGAGTGGAGTTATTCAACTAACATCTGTGCCCCATTTTTAGAGTCCAGCCGCATACATACACACAGATACACACACAGACACGCTTTCACAAAGCCATGCAAACACAAATACATGGACACACACACACACACACACACTCCATACAAACATACTGTACACACACAGGCTCACATAGGCTCGTCATGTCTCATGAAGTCACGCAGGTAGTTATGGTTACGTGTGTCAGGACTAGGTAAGCAGGCAGGGCTATAGTACTTCTGCTCTTAGCTTCATTTATCAATGTTCAGCTAACTTTACTGTTATTTAATAGCATCCCTTTGCCATTTAATTTTTACTTATTATTTCACTATACATTATTGCCTCCATGAGAGGTCAGTCCTTTTCAGTCTGTGCAGAAGGGTCTTGTGGGTAATCATCCTCACTCTTGGCCACACTTTCACAGCTTAAACACCCAGCAGCTGGCCAGGTCATATAATCAGCACGCTGCAATCCAAGATCGTTTAGTCAGGTCTGTTCAGCACATACTCGGAGAGTAAACAGACTGCTATGTCATGTCCTCGCAGTGAATGTCCACAAACACACGCACACGCAGCAAGACGGACACAAGACAACACCATTTCACACTATCTACATTTCACATCGGTCTACATTAGTATGCTCAGTCACAGAAGTATAAAGATTGCCCCCCACACACACACATGCAGTCACATACCCACAGAAAGACACTAACACACAGACACACACACACACACACACGCAAACATAAACACAAGCACAAACAAAATCACAAACAGAAACCAGTAGAAAGGAACTGTGTGACAGTCAGACAGGATGTTTAGAGATGAAAAGGATAAAAACAGGGTGAGAGGAGGGAGGGAGGGAGGCGTGTTGTGGTCAGACAGATGGCAGGGCCCGGGGTGCTTGCATTTTAGTGTGCCAACTACCGAGAAGAGCTGGCACTGCACCCGCACACGCATGGCCCTATCGCAAGAGTGGACACAATGTGAGGGGCTCATGTTCAGCACAGACAGCTATGGGGCCCGGCGGGGCACAGTGACACGAAAAGGTTGCAGGTTTAAATCCAGGGAACTGCTGCTGTATGGAAGGCAATTGACTTGAATTTCGTTGTTTAATGTCCCACTGTACAAAAGGAAAAAAATGTATCCCGAAATAAGCCAGCTAAGTAGCCCTAAATATGGGCAACTACTTAGAGAATCAGAGTAAACTAAGAAGAGGATGAATCAGATTAATAATTACAGCTAGAGCTACCAAAACATTTTAATCTCTGTCTCCTAAAATGACCAGCTGAAGACCCATATCTCAATGGATAAATGCTGACCGTCATTAATCACCCACGACAGGCCACAGTAGCTATTACACACCAGCACAAGGAAGCAATGTACAGGACAGAACGGGATGTCATATACTTTTGATTATTACCAAGAACATGTAAAAATACTTTTGTTTAAGCCAGGTCAACTTTCTAAAAATCTAACATGAATTTTATGAAATACAGAAATATAAATTATCCTTAAAAAGGATTTTTTTCCATATTGATAAGAACCCCCCTGGGACTGATTTACAAACCTCCAGGGGTCTTGGAGACCAAAACTGGGGACCCCTGAATCTAATGCAACTCTAGCAGACCTGATAAAAAATCAGGATCTCAGAAGAGAAGCATATGCTGCTAGGAGCGCTAACAGACTGTGCTACTAGGAGCTTTAACAGACTGTGCTTCTAGGAGCTTTAACAGACTGTGCTTCTAGGAGCTTTAACAGACTGTGCTTCTAGGAGCGCTAACAGACTGTGCTTCTAGGAGCGCTAACAGACTGTGCTTCTAGGAGCGCTAACAGACTGTGCTTCTAGGAGCGCTAACAGACTGTGCTTCTAGGAGCGCTAACAGACTGTGCTGCTAGGAGCGCTAACAGACTGTGCTTCTAGGAGCACTAACAGACTGTGCTGCAAGGAGCGCTAACAGACCGTGCTTCTAGGAGCGCTAACAGACTGTGCTGCTAGAAGCGCTAACAGACTGTGCTGCTAGAAGCGCTAACAGACTGTGCTGCTAGGAGCGCTAACAGACTGTGCTGCTAGGAGCGCTAACAGACTGTGCTGCTAGGAGCGCTAACAGACTGTGCTGCTAGGTGCGCTAACAGACAGTGCTGCTATGTGCGCTAACAGACTGTGCTGCTAGGAGCACTAACAGACTGTGCTGCTAGGAGCATTAACAGACTGTTTTGCTAGGGGCGCTAACAGACTGCATTGCTAGGAGCGCTACCAGACTGTGCTCTTTTAACACTGAAAGTAATGAGCCACTAACCCAGTCAGATCCTCTCAGGTGATGCAGAGAAACCTGAACTGGGAGCATGCCATAATAATACCAACCGACACAGACAATGTAAATTTGGTTTCTGTCCCCCTTGGCAGAGTCCTAGAGGTGCACTGTGCCGCAGAATACACAGAGCAGCTCTCCGTCTCTCTGGCAACGACTGAAGTTCCAGCATAGGAACAAATTAGAGCCGCTTCTCCTCTCACGCAAAGGGCCGTCCCATGACGGCAGGGGCCAGATGGCAACGGAACACAGCGAGAAACGTGCTCCGTCTGCACCCGCCGAGAGATCAGCGCGCTGTTCTAGGTGTCCGAGCCAAGCGTCTAACGCGCTGAATGTGCCTTAACCTCCAGGCTCGATCGACCCCCCGCCCAAGTGGAAATCGATGCGTCTCCTTGGGACGGGCGTGTAGGGAATTTGGCTGGGATGGTACCCTTCCGCCTTCTGGCATGGCTCTGCTAGACAGCAGCAAGAGGGCAGCTGACTCGGCCGAATTAGGGCAACAGAGCAGCTGCCGGGTGATTAAGCTGTGAAAATGTGGCCAAGATGATTACCCACAAGTCCCCTCTGCATAGACTAAAAAGGACTGACCTCTCGTGGAGGGAAAGAGCTGGTTAATCCATGGAGGATTCTTTAAAATCGAGTGTTCTGTAAATCTGTAAATCTAACACAGTTTAATTGTGGAATAAATACTGTGTTTAGTGGATATTGTAAAACATAACAATGAAAGTGATGCTTAAATACAGTTAAGTTAGCAAAATCCAACAGAAATTCTGCATTCACTCAAGAGCCCGTCTACTGGAAGCAGTTCTTGTAACGTGTTCTTAAAACCCCAGAGGACAGGTCATATAACAACAGACTATTTAAGTGAAAAATGGCAGATGACTGTGATGGTACTAGGTTCTCTGATTTTTGTTAAACTATTTTATAATGCTTATACTATCGTGCTACCGCATATTTCAGCAAAAAGATTTAAAATAAAAATACATAAACAACAACAAAAAACAACAACAAAAAACAACATACAAGCCTAGAAAAAAATTTGTGTTTATTAAATGCTACCACTGTTTAGAGCGTGGGCTCAATATGGGGACAGATATGTTTGTATCAGTGCTATGGTATTCAAGGTCAGGCTCAGCCAGCCTCCTTAAAGACAGGAGCCTGGTCTCACTCTGATGATGTCATAATGTAGCATTCCACACATTCTCCTCCGATAGAACGCAGCTTCTGTCACTGGTCACAGCACCCTCTTACTAAACGGGTTGAGCTTAAGGACAGAGAGAGGGGTGTTGTCCTGTATGTGCGTACGCATGTGTTCAGTTGGGGACAAAGCGTGCTAATGTCGCGTGCGTGTTAATAGCGTGTGGCTCGGACTCTGCGGGGCCATTTTTCCGCGGGATGCTTACAGCGCGCGTGTTCGCCTGGGGCCACTGTGCAAATGAGAGAGCGGCGGTTTAAAAATAGAGCCCGAGAGGAAACGGAGCGGCGTTCTCATGACCCGTCAGTGAGAACAGAGAGAGAGAGGGGGGGGGGGGGGGGGGGGGGGGGGAGGGGGGAAGCAGCCGCGCGCGATCCCCAGCCGCACAATTTCCTGTTTCTGGATCCCATTACGTTATCGCCCAGAGACGGAGCGGTGATCCTCGGTGCAGCTGCAGAGCACGCACTCATCCATCCCTGTCTATTGCTCCATCCATACCTCCGTCTATCGCTCCATCCATACCTCCGTCTATCGCTCCATCCATACCTCCGTCTATCGCTCCATCCATACCTCCGTCTATCGCTCCATCCATACCTCCGTCTATCGCTCCATCCATCCCTGTCTATCGCTCCATCCATACCTCCGTCAATCGCTCCATCCATACCTCCGTCTATCGCTCCATCCATACCTCCGTCTATCGCTCCGTCAATAGCCTCATTAAGAGAAGCACAGGGGGAAAATTTATTCAGTCAGGGCCGTTATTCAGCACCATTTTATCGGCATCCAATAACGCTGCAGCGTACGAAACTGGCTCTGGGACAGTATAGAGCATGTAAAGTACTGTGTGTGTCTCACTGTCTCACTGTCTGTACACACGGTGTTAAACGCCAGAGTATTATACTGGCTCAGTGATAGTATAGAGCATGTAAAGTACTGTGTGTGTCTCACTGTCTGTACACACGGTTTTAAACGCCAGAGTATTATACTGGCTCAGTGATAGTATAGAGCATGTAAAGTACTGTGTGTGTCTCACTGTCTGTACACACGGTTTTAAACACCAGAGTATTATACTGGCTCAGTGATAGTATAGAGCATGTAAAGTACTGTGTGCGTCTCACTGTCTGTACACACGGTGTTAAACGCCAGAGTATTATACTGGCTCAGTGATAGTATAGAGCATGTAAAGTACTGTGTGCGTCTCACTGTCTGTACACACGGTGTTAAACACCAGAGTATTATACTGGCTCAGTGATAGCATAGAGCATGTAAAGTACTGTGTGCGTCTCACTGTCTGTACACACGGTTTTAAACACCAGAGTATTATACTGGCTCAGTGATAGTATAGAGCATGTAAAGTACTGTGTATGTCTCACTGTCTGTACACACGGTGTTAAACGCCAGAGTATTATACTGGCTCAGTGATAGTATAGAGCATGTAAAGTACTGTGTGTGTCTCACTGTCTGTACACACGGTTTTAAACACCAGAGTATTATACTGGCTCAGTGATAGTATAGAGCATGTAAAGTACTGTGTGTGTCTCACTGTCTGTACACACGGTGTTAAACACCAGAGTATTATACTGGCTCAGTGATAGTATAGAGCATGTAAAGTACTGTGTGTGTCTCACTGTCTGTACACACGGTGTTAAACGCCAGAGTATTATACTGGCTCAGTGATAGTATAGAGCATGTAAAGTACTGTGTGTGTCTCACTGTCTGTACACACGGTTTTAAACGCCAGAGTATTATACTGGCTCAGTGATAGTATAGAGCATGTAAAGTACTGTGTGTGTCTCACTGTCTGTACACACGGTGTTAAACACCAGAGTATTATACTGGCTCAGTGATAGTATAGAGCATGTAAAGTACTGTGTGTGTCTCACTGTCTGTACACACGGTGTTAAACGCCAGAGTATTATACTGGCTCAGTGATAGTATAGAGCATGTAAAGTACTGTGTGTGTCTCACTGTCTGTACACACGGTTTTAAACACCAGAGTATTATACTGGCTCAGTGATAGTATAGAGCATGTAAAGTACTGTGTGTGTCTCACTGTCTGTACACACGGTGTTAAACGCCAGAGTATTATACTGGCTCAGTGATAGTATAGAGCATGTAAAGTACTGTGTGTGTCTCACTGTCTGTACACACGGTGTTAAACGCCAGAGTATTATACTGGCTCAGTGATAGTATAGAGCATGTAAAGTACTGTGTGTGTCTCACTGTCTGTACACACGGTTTTAAACGCCAGAGTATTATACTGGCTCAGTGATAGTATAGAGCATGTAAAGTACTGTGTGTGTCTCACTGTCTGTACACACGGTGTTAAACGCCAGAGTATTATACTGGCTCAGTGATAGTATAGAGCATGTAAAGTACTGTGTGTGTCTCACTGTCTGTACACACGGTTTTAAACACCAGAGTATTATACTGGCTCAGTGATAGTATAGAGCATGCAAAGTACTGTGTGTGTCTCACTGTCTGTACACACGGTGTTAAACACCAGAGTATTATACTGGCTCAGTGATAGTATAGAGCATGTAAAGTACTGTGTGTGTCTCACTGTCTGTACACACGGTTTTAAACACCAGAGTATTATACTGGCTCAGTGATAGTATAGAGCATGTAAAGTACTGTGTGTGTCTCACTGTCTGTACACACGGTGTTAAACGCCAGAGTATTATACTGGCTCAGTGATAGTATAGAGCATGTAAAGTACTGTGTATGTCTCACTGTCTGTACACACGGTGTTAAACGCCAGAGTATTATACTGGCTCAGTGATAGTATAGAGCATGTAAAGTACTGTGTGTGTCTCACTGTCTGTACACACGGTGTTAAACGCCAGAGTATTATACTGGCTCAGTGATAGTATAGAGCATGTAAAGTACTGTGTGTGTCTCACTGTCTGTACACACGGTGTTAAACGCCAGAGTATTATACTGGCTCAGTGATAGTATAGAGCATGTAAAGTACTGTGTGTGTCTCACTGTCTGTACACACGGTTTTAAACACCAGAGTATTATACTGGCTCAGTGATAGTATAGAGCATGTAAAGTACTGTGTGTGTCTCACTGTCTGTACACACGGTTTTAAACACCAGAGTATTATACTGGCTCAGTGATAGTATAGAGCATGTAAAGTACTGTGTGTGTCTCACTGTCTGTACACACGGTGTTAAACGCCAGAGTATTATACTGGCTCAGTGATAGTATAGAGCATGTAAAGTACTGTGTGTGTCTCACTGTCTGTACACACGGTGTTAAACGCCAGAGTATTATACTGGCTCAGTGATAGTATAGAGCATGTAAAGTACTGTGTGTGTCTCACTGTCTGTACACACGGTTTTAAACGCCAGAGTATTATACTGGCTCAGTGATAGTATAGAGCATGTAAAGTACTGTGTGTGTCTCACTGTCTGTACACACGGTGTTAAACGCCAGAGTATTATACTGGCTCAGTGATAGTATAGAGCATGTAAAGTACTGTGTGTGTCTCACTGTCTGTACACACGGTTTTAAACACCAGAGTATTATACTGGCTCAGTGATAGTATAGAGCATGCAAAGTACTGTGTGTGTCTCACTGTCTGTACACACGGTGTTAAACACCAGAGTCTTATACTGGCTCAGTGATAGTATAGAGCATGTAAAGTACTGTGTGTGTCTCACTGTCTGTACACACGGTTTTAAACACCAGAGTATTATACTGGCTCAGTGATAGTATAGAGCATGTAAAGTACTGTGTGTGTCTCACTGTCTGTACACACGGTGTTAAACGCCAGAGTATTATACTGGCTCAGTGATAGTATAGAGCATGTAAAGTACTGTGTATGTCTCACTGTCTGTACACACGGTGTTAAACGCCAGAGTATTATACTGGCTCAGTGATAGTATAGAGCATGTAAAGTACTGTGTGTGTCTCACTGTCTGTACACACGGTGTTAAACGCCAGAGTATTATACTGGCTCAGTGATAGTATAGAGCATGTAAAGTACTGTGTATGTCTCACTGTCTGTACACACGGTGTTAAACGCCAGAGTATTATACTGGCTCAGTGATAGTATAGAGCATGTAAAATACTGTGTGTGTCTCACTGTCTGTACACACGGTTTTAAACACCAGAGTATTATACTGGCTCAGTGATAGTATAGAGCATGTAAAGTACTGTGTATGTCTCACTGTCTGTACACACGGTGTTAAACGCCAGAGTATTATACTGGCTCAGTGATAGTATAGAGCATGTAAAGTACTGTGTGTGTCTCACTGTCTGTACACACGGTTTTAAACACCAGAGTATTATACTGGCTCAGTGATAGTATAGAGCATGTAAAGTACTGTGTGTGTCTCACTGTCTGTACACACGGTGTTAAACACCAGAGTATTATACTGGCTCAGTGATAGTATAGAGCATGTAAAGTACTGTGTGTGTCTCACTGTCTGTACACACGGTGTTAAACGCCAGAGTATTATACTGGCTCAGTGATAGTATAGAGCATGTAAAGTACTGTGTGTGTCTCACTGTCTGTACACACGGTTTTAAACGCCAGAGTATTATACTGGCTCAGTGATAGTATAGAGCAGGGCTATTCAATTACAAATTAAATTGGGCCAGATTTTAAAACCAGGAAATATAGATGGGCCAGACATTTTCAGCAGCCTATTTAAAACCTTTTCTAGCTTTTGGTAAGGACAAATTTTAAACAAACGCAAATGAATGTAGGAAAAAATAACAATGTTTAAAAATATATTTTTGGTCACATATCTGATCCAGGCACATCACAAAGTGCAGAAACAGAATAAAAAAGAGCTATCAATCCACAGAACCGTAACAAGTGGCAATAACAGTAACCAATAACACACACACACACAACACACACACACACACACACACACAGAAATAACACAACGCCTCCTACTGCACACTGAAGGAACATAACAAATACGTTCGTTTTAAATAACCAGGGTAATACGACTCCGATCGTAAGATGCAATCAAACTGTGCACTTTAGCGTCCCTCGAGTTTGTCCGGAAAGTTTGGTGTTTCTCAATGTGGTGCCTCCGAATGTTATATTTTTTAACTACCGCAACGCACTCATTGCAAGTTAAACACGTTGGTTTGGCATTTTGCTTCGTGATCGCAGGAAAACAAATCTTCCTGCTTACGGATTTTAGACCACGCTCGCAGTGCTGTAACTATTTAGGCTATGTGATAACATTGCTATTAACAAATAATTTTAATAAAATAATGTTACATTAAAATTGCTATTAAAATTGCCTATTTAATTCAAGCTCGCTGGGCCACTCAGAGGTTGCTTCTGGGCCGGATGTGGCCCGTGGGCCGCCAATTGAATAGGCCTGGTATAGAGCATGTAAAGTACTGTCTGTACACACGGTGTTAAATGCCAGAGCTGCAGGGAACTCACATTCCAGTCCATTTAATCTGTCCCACATCTGCAAAATGTGACTCACAGCATAAAATATCATGGATTTATATTGCAGTGTTCACACACCTGCAACCACACTGCAGTGCTCACACACACTTGTAACCACACTGCAGTGCTCACACACACTTGTAACCACACTGCAGTGCTCACACACACCTGTAACCACACTGCGGCGCTCACACACCTGTAACCACACAGCAGTGTACGCACATCTGTAACCACACTGCAGTGCATGCACATCTGTAACCACACTGCAGCACTCACACATCTGTAACCACACTGCAGTGCTCGCACATCTGTAACCACACTGCAGCGCATGCACACCTGTAACCACACTGCAGCACATGCACATCTGTAACCACACTGCAGCGCTCACACACCCGTAACCAGACTACAGTGCACGCACATCTGTAACCACACTGCAGCGCTCGCACATCTGTAACCACACTGTAGCGCTCATACACATGTAACCACACTGCAGTGCACGCACATCTGTAAATATGCTGGAGCACTCACACACATCTGTAACCACACTGCAGCGCTCACACATCTGTAAACACACTGCAGTGCACGCACATCTGTAACCGCACTGCAGTGCTCACACATCTGTAACCACACTGCAGTGCACGCACATCTGTAACCAAACTGCAGTGCACACACATCTGTAACCACACTGTAGCACTCACACACCTGTATCCACACTGCAGCGCTCACACACCTGTAACCACACTGCTGTGCTCACCCACCTGTAACCACACTGCAGTGCACGCACATCTGTAACCACACTGTAGCACTCACACACCTGTATCCACACTGCAGCGCTCACACACCTGTAACCACACTGCAGCGCTCACACACCTGTAACCACACTGCAGTGCACACACATCTGTAAGCACACTGCAGTGCACGCATATCTGTAACCACACTGCAGCGCACGCACATCTGTAAACACACTGCAGCGTTCGTACATCTGTAACCACACTGCAGTGGTCGCACATCTGTAACTATGCTGGAGCCCTCAGACACCTGTAACCACACTGCAGCGCTCACACATCTGTAACCACACTGCAGTGCACGCACATCTGTAACCGCACTGCAGTGTGCGCACATCTGTAACCACACTGCAGCGTTCGTACATCTGTAACCAAACTGCAGTGCACACACATCTGTAACCACACTGCAGTGCTCACACACCTGTAACCACACTGCAGCGCTTGCACACCTGTAACCACACTGCAGTGCTCACACACCTGTAACCACACTGCAGTGCACGCACATCTGTAACCACACTGTAGCGCTCACACACCTGTAACCACACTGCAGTGCACGCACATCTGTAACTATGCTGGAGCACTCAGACACCTGTAACCACACTGCAGCGCACACACATCTGTAAACACACTGCAGCGTTCGTACATCTGTAACCAAACTGCAGTGCACACGCATCTGTAACCACACTGCAGTGGACGCACATCTGTAACTATGCTGGAGCCCTCAGACACCTGTAACCACACTGCAGCGCTCACACATCTGTAACCACACTGCAGTGCACGCACGCACATCTGTAACCACACTGCAGTGCGCGCACATCTGTAACCACACTGCAGTGCACGCACATCTGTAACTATGCTGGAGCACTCAGACACCTGTAACCACACTGCAGCGCTCACACACCTGTAACCACACTGCAGCGCTCACACATCTGTAACCACACTGCAGTGCACGCACATCTGTAAACACACTGCAGCGTGCGCACATCTGTAACCACACTGCAGTGCACGCACATCTGTAACTATGCTGGAGCACTCAGACACCTGTAACCACACTGCAGCGCTCACACACCTGTAACCACACTGCAGCGCTCACATCTGTAACCACACTGCAGTGCACGCACATCTGTAAACACACTGCAGCGTACGCACATCTGTAACCACACTGCAGCGCACGCACATCTGTAACCACACTGCAGTGCTCACACATCTGTAACCACACTGCAGCGCTCACACATCTGTATCCACACTGCAGTGCTCACACATCTGTAACCACACTGCAGTGCTCACACATCTCTAACCACACTGCAGCACTCACACATCTGTAACCACACTGCATCACTCACATCTGTATCCACACTGCAATTCTCACACATCTGTATCCACACTGCAATGCTCACACATCTGTAACCACACTGCAGCACTCACACATCTGTAACCACACTCCAGCGCTCACACATCTGTACCCACACTGCAGTGCAGGAATGCTGTAACAGGCCTATACTGGAGCTGAAAGGCTGATCTGGGTTGAATGTTACATAAGACCCTATTGAGAGAGAGGCTTGGGCAGAGAGGAATGCTGGTGCGTCACTGTGCCGTATTGATTGTTCCACAGCATCACATCCATTTACAGGCAAATCTCCAGCAAGACCGTATCAGGAGGAAACATCTCCTCAGGCGAGACAAATGGATTCTACCCGCCAGGACATGATGCGTCTCTCAGAAAGAGATAATGTTTCCGTTTACCCACGAGACCAGCGTGCTGCACAATTAGTTAAGAAATGAGTAAATGAAAGTCAATTCTGTGATAAGGCCAGTGATAAAACCATTATGAGCAGAGAAAGAGATAAAGCACCCCTCCCCATGCACGCGCACACACTGCTAGATCAGAATGGCCAATGCAGCAGAAAGGTGCGGTCAAAGAGGAGCAGGGTGTTGGGATCGAGCATGCTGTAGTGATAATGAGGCACTGTGGGAGAGCACTGTGTGTGTGTGTGTGTGTGTGTGTTTCTGCGTCTTGTGTGTGTGTGTGTGTGTGTGTGTGTGCATACGTGAGAAACATTATACAACATTTTGCAGACTGAACATAGCGAGGATAAAGAAGTGGATGGTATCCTGATTTGTTTTTATTGGAGATGGGACTTTGTGTGAAAGATGGGACACTGTGA
>CM040397.1:17060470-17090470 GCA_022702515.1 Ilyophis sp. 1 JC-2022 | reverse complement strand
CTAGTCTCACATCTGAACATCGCTGTTCTCATAATCTGTGCAGTCTAGTCGACAGTCACACTCACACACTCATAGTCACATGGCTTAAGACGGAAGATTTTAGCTGTGCCATCTGAACAGTCTGAATGAGTTTGACGGCTGCAGGTTCAAGTCCTATGTGGGACAATGCTGTTGTAGCCTTGGGCGCTTACACTAATGGACTTCAGTAAATGTCCAAAATGTGAGCAAGGTAACTGATACTGGATACGGGCAAGTGCAAGCAATCAACCAATCATAACACCACTGCTGAATTATCCAGCAGAGAGACGTTCGACTGTCAACAGATACGTCATATTATTTCTTTTGAATATGTACTAATGAGTGTTCAATGCATAATTCAAAATAATATAATATTAAAATAGTATTATAATATAAACATACATTACATATTTAAGGCTGTAAATGGAATAGTGGTCACTAAATATTATTATTATTTACAAACAACAATAATAACAAGCAGTAGTAATAGTTATAGTCATTTTTATTTTGTTATTATTGCTATTATAACTGTTACTGATACTGACTATTATAAGGACTCTACAACATTACTGTTATTGTTGTTATAAGACATATCCTATATGGGATATAACATAGAAAACAATGGTTTTGTCTCCACCATTTTTCGTCACAAACACTCTTCCTTCAGGCTTTCTGCAGGAGTCTATGAGCTGGACACTGTGCCAGTATCTCCCTGACGACGCCCCCACCCTCACACATCCAAACCAAACATCCCGTTCCCTCGTAATAAACAGCAATCTCCTGACTCATATAAAAACACAGAGCAAGAATGGTTTATCTGAGGGGCCTGTGATCTCATGTCAGAGAGGACATTCTGTCCAGTCTTCCCTGTTTGTGGAAACATTTCTATATCTTGTTTCTGTGATTACGCCGGCCTGGTTGTGTGTTTTGTGTTTTTAGCATTGAACTATGGCTCGCACTAGGTGTTTTCAGCATAGAGCTGGAGATGTAAATCATGGTGTTTTTAGCAAAGCACTGGGGCTCTAATCAGGGTGTTTTAGCATTGTGGTAGGGCTAAAAAAATCTGATTGTTTTCATCAAAGCTCTGAATTCAAAATCAAAAATATGCTCTAAATCAGGGTATTTCAGGAGAGTCAGTAGGCTCAAAATTAGGGTGCTTTTAGCATATCACTCGGGCTCTAATCAGGGTGTTTTAGCATAGCACTGGGGCTGTAATCAGGGTGTTTTACTTTTTAGCATAGCACTGGGGCTCTAATCATCAAAGCTCTGAATTCAAAATCAGTGTTTTTATCATAAAGCTGGGCTCTAAATCAGGAATATTCTTTACAGCTCTGGGATCTAAATCAGGGTGTTTTGGGGTGTACATCAGGGTGTTATTACTAGAAGAAAGATGTGGGGGGCATGGCATGTGCTGAAGCCAGACCCCCCCCCCATCTCTCACTCTGTGTGGGATTTATTCTACAGCAGAGCAGGAAATGGAAGAGACGGAAAAAACAACAGCTCCTCTCAGGAAAGCAGCAGCTAATTTTCATTGTGTTTCTAAACTTGTCTGTGCAACATGAGACTTTGCATTTCCACCAGCCTGTGTGTGTGTGTGGGGGGGGGGGGGGGAGTGGGGGCACTGTGACGCTCAGGGAAGACTCATAAAGTAGAGAGAGAGAGAGAGAGAGAGAGAAAGAAACTCTGGGAATTGGACAGGAAGTGAAGGACGTGGCGTGAAGGCTCATGCAAAGCGGACGTTGGTGCGGTATGCAAACCATCCAGCACAGGTGCCCCGGCCCAGACCCTCTCTCAGAGCACTGTAAACAACCTCCCTGCACCCTCAGAGCTAATGTAAGAGAGGCTATGACTGCATATCCTCTCCTGCTTCTACAGTCCTCCCTCAATCACCCTCCTCACAGGCCGGAGGAACAAGTGGGTCTGAGATGCAGTAATAACTTCAAGAATGGAGCTTAAAGTGATTTTTCCAGAACGTTCCTTTAAAAACATCTGAAAGTAACAGGAGGGGGGGAGGATGGAGGAAAGCCTGACACGACGCAGCTATGGAATGAGAAACGGGGAAAGGGGGGAGGGCAGCTGGCAGGGCCCAGTGTGACTGAGGAGATCCAGGAGGAAGCGAGCGGGGGAGGGAGACCACAGACTCTGGGGCCGGGGACGACAGGCGTCAGGGGCAGCAGGGGAGGTTTAGGGGTATGCTCACACACGGATCCGGGGGTTTGAGGTTAGGGCTTTCAGCGGGAACATTTGTGATTGGCTGCCGAGCTGGCAGAGTCAGGGCACTATGGGTTTGAAGGGGGACGCGGGAGTGTTTCTGATTGGTTGTTTAAATTTCAGAGTGATGGGAAACAGATGTTGGGGAGAAAGGGGGGGTGGGGGGGATGTGTGTGCTGGGCTCAGCCAAAAACGCTGGCGCATGCCCCAAATATGAGAGGCAACCAGGAACGAAACTGATCCAGACCAAATTCCTCCTCCAGAGCCCCAAGACACACACTGCTACCTCTCCATTATAAACACACACTCCAACCTCTTCAGTATGGACAGTATGAACTGCCACCACTACAAACACACACTGTTACTAGGAAAAAAAACACACTGTTACCACTAAGAACACACACTGTTACTAGGATAAAAACACACTGTTACCACTAAGAACACACACTGTTACTAGGATAAAAACACACTGTTACCACTAAGAACACACACTGTTACTAGGATAAAAACACACTGTTACCACTAAGAACACACTGTTACTAGGATAAAAACACACTGTTACCACTAAGAACACACACTGTTACTAGGATAAAAACACACTGTTACCACTAAGAACACACACTGTTACTAGGATAAAAACACACTGTTACCACTAAGAGCACACACTGTTACTAGGATAAAAACACACTGTTACCACTAAGAACACACACTGTTACTAGGATAAAAACACACTGTTACCACTAAGAACACACACTGTTACTAGGATAAAAACACACTGTTATCACTAAGAACACACACTGTTACTAGGATAAAAACACACTGTTACCACTAAGAACACACACTGTTACTAGGATAAAAACACACTGTTACCACTAAGAACACACACTGTTACTAGGATAAAAACACACTGTTACCACTAAGAACACACACTGTTACTAGGATAAAAAAACACACTGTTACCACTAAGAACACACACTGTTACTAGGATAAAAAAACACACTGTTATCACTAAGAACACACACTGTTACTAGGATAAAAACACACTGTTACCACTAAGAACACACACTGTTACTAGGATAAAAACACACTGTTACCACTAAGAACACACACTGTTACTAGGATAAAAACACACTGTTACCACTAAGAACACACACTGTTACTAGGATAAAAAAACACACTGTTACCACTAAGAACACACACTGTTACTAGGATAAAAAAACACACTGTTACCACTAAGAACACACACTGTTACTAGGATAAAAAAACACACTGTTACCACTAAGAACACACACTGTTACTAGGATAAAAACACACTGTTACCACTAAGAACACACACTGTTACTAGGATAAAAACACACTGTTACCACTAAGAACACACACTGTTACTAGGATAAAAAAACACACTGTTACCACTAAGAACACACACTGTTACTAGGATAAAAACACACTGTTACCACTAAGAACACACACTGCCACCATTATGACATGAAGCAATGGGTCATGAGAGAGAGCGTGTTGCATGCATTAAAGTGATTGTGTGTGTGTGTGTGTGTGTGTGAGCATGTATGTGCACGTGTGTGTGTATGCGCGTGTGCATATGACTGTGTGTGTCTGTGTGCATGTGAGAGTGTCTAAGTCTGAGTGATTGTGTGTTTGTGTATGTGTGTACTGTAGGTGTGTGGGTGTGCGTGTGTGTCTGTGCGTGTGTGTGTGGGTGTGCGTGTGTGTCTGTGCGTGTGTGTGTGCGTGTGCCTGTGAGTGTGTGCGTGCATGTGTGTGAGTGACTGTGTATATGTGTACTGTGTGTGTGCAAGCGAGTGTGTGCATGCATGTGTGTATGTACTTTATATGTGTATGTATGAGGGACTGTAAATATTAAGCCATTAATATCTCAGCGGATATAGAGGATAAAGGGAAGTTGGACGCTTCCAGAGAGTGATAAATGGTCAGCAGTGTCCTGTTAAACACTAACTTTTCCCATTACACAACTTCCCCTCAGTCACAATAGTCCAAAGTCCAAAACCCTCTCCCAACTTAAACATTCAAGCTCCAATATCATCTTATATAAATATATAAATCATACTTGGACATGGGGGGAAAGGAACTTTTCAGAGAATAAAAACCTGGCTGTGGTAAAAGGCTTAAGCAAAACATAGACCATTACAGAACTCTACAGATCACATGAACTGAATGGAGAAGCTTTTCAAATAAATGAGAATATCACTCAAACCCCTCTTCCTCTGGCACAGGGATTAAGAACATTCAATCCCCTGTCCCTATGGTGAACAGATTAATGGACCTCACAGCAGAGCTCTCTGTGATGTGGGCTAGAACATAAACTCAGACCCAACGGTGCAGTGGCGTTTTCCCCCACAGATAAAGGTCCTTAGTTCTCCTCCACGTCTCGTCTCTTTTAGACATTAACATTTAAGCGTAAAAAAAACACAAGCTTCTTTAACACAAAACGACTTCAACTGGTTCCTCTTTCTTGTGTATTCTTTTTTGGCTGGGGACAGAGGTCTTTTCAACAGTCTACAGAATCATATCTAGAGATACGACAGCTGCACTGTTCAAGGCTCAATAACACAAGCCTTTCCCACATTAAAATGCCAGCGCTACGGTCAAAGGATGAACCACGAGCTCCCCCCGCTGGAGCTTGATGGAACTGCGGCCGCAGAGTGGAAAAGCAGACCTCCGATCTTCCGAGCCTCTCGTTGGCCGAGGGCCTCGTTAACGATCGGCGGTCATTAGGCATGGTTAAGTTCACCACGGGAGGACATGGAAAATAAAACAGGCCCGCGACCACAGACCATTAACGCTGGTAAAACGTCCTCTCTAAACCTATGTTTACAGATCAGAGCTGTTTATCAGATGGGAGCTGGGTGTTTATATTTTACAAGAAATGGGGGGGGGGGGGGGTGGGGGTGTGTCTCATTCCCCTCTTCATGGCCTGCCTCCCTCTAATACTTGAGAGATGTTTTAGAAGCGCTTAACCTCAAAGAAGACGACCTCCCCACAGACACAGATGCAGTGGTTTACAGTGAGTGGGCGTGTTCTGCACTCATTTTGCACAAAATGCAGCCTCTGGGCATCGCCGCTCTGCCCGCTAGAAACTATAGGCGAAGTCGGCGAAGCACATGTGAATGACGTCAAACGCCAACGAGTGGTTCCAAATGAGACATGCCGGTTTTTGGATCTTTTGATTGGCGTATGATGCATGCTGCCGATTAGGGCGCCTGTTTATACTCGATTCCAGCAACAAACTCCTCCCTGACCCACCACGGGGTGCAGGATAGCCCGACATGGTCAAAACGAGACCACCCAGAATTTTGGTGCAGTGCATGCTGGGACATGTAGTTTCTACATTACCTGCGTTGATGTCCAGCACCTGACTTCTCTTGGCCTTCTCCTCCTTCTCCTTCTCGGCCTTCTCCCTCGCCAGCTTCGCCCGACGGATCTTGTCCTCCGACTCCTTCCTCTTCAGGTTCTCCTTCACCGCTTGCTGAGGGAGAGAGAGAGGAGAGAGAGGGGGAATGTCTCATCTCCTAAACCATACTGTCCAGAGTACAGAAAAAACTATGTCCACAAATGACACACCACACACAGACAGGAGATGAATGACTGTGCTGGTGACAGGCCGATCACAATGAGAGCTGTGTGAACACAGTATGAGCCATCATCTCTTCTCTCATTTAAACTGCTCACCCTCTCACCGCAAATTAGCCTCCTAAACGCACAGTAACAATAATTACTCCATTGTGTGTGTGTGTGTGTGTGCGCGCATGCATGTGCACTTGTGTATGTTTAGTGTTTTTGATAATACAATATGGCTGTGTGTGCGAGCCTGTATGTACACGTCTGTGTGCGTGTGTACGTACTGTATATGCGTGTAGTGGAGCAGATCCGGCTGTGTGCCAGGACGAGCACAAAGCAGGCTGTCTCTATTATTGTACAGTAAGCACAGAGAAGACTCGCTCACCAGCTGCACTTCTGCCCCACCCTCACATCACACAGAGGAGAAAGGTGTGACATCACCAGCAGGTGCACAGAGAGAGGCCAAGCCAAGCAAGTCAGCCACACACACCTGTCAGTCTGTCTGTATGTCTGCATTTCATTTCATATGTGCGAAATATAGCACGGCTGCAGGGAATGCCTTCACAATTAATTCTACAATGATCTATCACACACACTCACACACACACACACACACACTCAGTTTCTCTCTTTACTGTCTGTCGCGCTCTTATATGAAGTACTGCCTATTTTTTCCTCAGTGGAAGACTTTGACCCAGAACTTCAAAGTAAGCAAAATGAATGATTCTTTGTCTTCTTCCAAGGACAGCTTGTTCTGTGTGTGACGGCTTTTCAGAAACCGTGCGAGTCTTATCAGAGTCCCAGGAAAAGGCCCCAGATGCATCATTAGCCTCATTAGTGTGTGTGAGTGTGTGTGTGTGCGCTTGTGTGTGTGTGTGTGTGTGTGTGTGTGTATGCGTGTGTGTGCGCGCTTGTGTATGTGCGTATGTGTGTGTGCGTGTGTGTGCGCGCTTGTGTATGTGCGTATGTGTGTGTGCGTGTGCGCATGCACACAGTAGGTTTGTGTGTGCGTGTTCTCCTGTAACCTCTATGTTTGCATTAGTTAATGTGTCCGTAGATCCCCAGCTGTCCCACAAAGACCCTTTATTCAGGAAGCTTGTTAAACAAACAGGCAGAGCTGGTTTGCATGTTGTATGTAAACAGAGGATTCTGAGAACTACAACATCATGAAGCTCCAGCCTATTTACGCCAAGTCCAGCACCAGCAAGTTTGAATCCACATCACGCCCCAGCTTTGTCTCCCCATCCTAAAATGGTATAAGCGGCTCACCTGGAACATGTTGCAGAAGTTGTTGAGGTCGCCAAAAAACTCTTCCACCGAAATCTTCCTGGGGTCGAAGACAAAGTACTTCCCCAGGTCCTCATACTGCGTCTCCATGCTCTTATGCATGAGGTCCACCTTCTCATACTGCTCCCGCGCCACGCTCACAAAGCTGTGCACAAAGGGTTAAAGAGCCTCCACACTGAGGAACAGCAGGCCTTAAATATCAAACTCAACCCAACCGCCACCTTAAATATCAAACTCAACACAACTACAAGCTTAAATAGAAAACCCAGCACGATCCTATCCTTTAATATCAAAGCAATTGCTGCCTACACTATCCAACACAATATAATTTGTATACATATGAATCAGCCCATAATATAACACTGGGAACTGGGCCATATGAAAGAACACTGCACTCTGTCCAATGGCCTGAGCATCT
The DNA here is from genome assembly GCA_022702515.1 of Ilyophis sp. 1 JC-2022. Lineage (NCBI taxonomy): Eukaryota > Metazoa > Chordata > Actinopteri > Anguilliformes > Synaphobranchidae > Ilyophis > Ilyophis sp. 1 JC-2022. Next base: position 17,082,942 of record CM040397.1, on the reverse strand, counting down.
CTTATTTGTCCCATGAACTCACCAAACCACAACCTGTCCATACTACCCTGTTCTTACAAACACCTACATCGGACTCAGACACACACCGTTATAATGGAACATAATGAGAGCGCCGTCGTTTGCCGACAATGTGCGACTCTGACCGTTCAGTTTTAATGTTTACTTGTGAATGTGCTGTAAAGGGTAGCTACAGGGACACCCTGAGCTCACAGAACTGCACAGTGAGCCCACCTTAAACACGCAGAGCTTCTTTGAGCTATGGCTAACAGGAAGTCAATCTTAAGCAGAATTAGGTGGAAGGCAACAGCTCTGACAGTCTGTGAGGCAGTTTTAGGCAGTCAGGTGGGAATGCCGTTATGAGACACACAGCACCCGTGGTGACGGGCCAGGATGCGTCTTCATTAAGAAAACGGGAACTCTGGGAAGGGGCGAACAGTAGACTTCCAGTCAGCGTGTGATTCATTTAGCGCACAGAGACGGGAGCTTTGTCACGCTGCTGCGTTTCTGTGAATGGGGACCATGCAGAGCGGCTTCTCAGGACACCGCCGTGGAGCAACGGCCCGACGCCGGAGCCAACCAATCGCGTCCGGTCAACGAATGCCTGTTACATCGCCGGACAAAAACGGCTTTTATAGTCCGCGGGAGGACGGAAATCTGGCACATTGTGCGCAGTCAGAAAAGCGTGAGAATAACCAAGGTTTATTAAAGTGGATTATAGTGGTATTTAGTTGGTCTGGGGGAACACATGAGAGGACACCATTTCCAGCTCCGCTCCACTTTCACTCTCCACCATGCCGAGCTGAATATAGACTGTGACTCACACACGACCCCTAAAACCCTCCAAATCAAATTAAGAGTTCACAGAGTCAATGATTCATAAAGTACCACTTGACTCTCTCCTAAATAATGCAGTGTCCACTCCATCAGTGATTTAGACACTTTGCGAGCCTTCCAAAACAACACTGCAGTGTTCACTGTCTAAGTAACTCTAACCAGTGGAGCATCTCCTGTCAGGTGACAGGGGCACAGGAACTTGAAAGGATATGGTCATCTTCTCCACAAACATGTCCTTGTCGCTCTGCGGAGGGGGGAAGGTCTCGATGTCCTTCTCCAGGTCTTTGACTTGCCGGCCCATCTGGTCGACGTTCTTCTGCAGCGTCTCCGCGGAAACTGTACGACAGAGAGAAGAGTCAGGGACGTCACGCAGGGCACGCCTCTTATGGAGACGTCCAATCACCGCGCAAAAACACCACTCCGTTTCCTTTTGTACACCTTTTCATTTCAGTAAATCTACAGACCCATGGAGGTATGTGGTGATAAAACCACAAGGGATGATGGAGAGACTCTGTCATGATCTCTGGTGTGGGAACGTGGTGTGTGCAGCAATGTTATTAGGCAAATCGGATCACCAGGTCATAAAAGTAGACAACACGATAATGAAAAACCAGATTGGAACAAGCAACAACAAGAAAAGCACGCAAGGTGGAAACAGGGCGTGTTGAAACAGGGCGTGTCCGGTGAAAGTGCAGCATTGTGACATGGCGTTAAGAGGAGGGGTCATTCGGGAAGTGGTCACTGAAAGGTTTTACTGCACGCAGGTGAACTGAATCCTGAATGCAAACGGCCTGCTGGTGGGCTCCACTCACTACGCTAAGCGGCTTCTACTAAGACCTGGACTGGCTCAAACGGCTGTGCATTGGGAGTGCCGTTTCCACCCCTGTCAGAGGCAGGGTCAGTGATAGAGGGCTGCGTGAATGTAGTTTGACATTGTGGTCAACGACGTGCATGAGAAATATGTAGGATTTGTTTATACTCAAAAAAGGGAAAACGACAGTAGTTATGTTTAAACAAACATAGCGGTTATTTAGCGGTCAACAGGCCAAAATCTTCATTATAACACAGCACATTTCCCCAAGTTAATGCATTCCTTGTTTAATGAGAGGAAATGGTAAGAAAACCCAGGGTAACATCATAATTGGAAAATCTGTAAACCAGCCTACAGCCAAACAGCAAAACAAACAGTAAGTTCATCAGTTAACTGCAGTATGGCCTCAGGAACTCTACATTAAACAGTAATGCTGGCATTATCCCAACACAAACACACACAAATAAACACACACACACACAAACACAAACACACACACATATCTTCAGGCAAGTAACACAGTACACAAATTACAGCCCAAAGTAGCAGTAGACTATTTCTCTCCTGAACAATCTCACATATGTACTCTTTGTCCTTGAAATTCAGCTAAAAGCTAGCATGTAGTCTTGCTAAGCCTGTGAATTCCCTCACACTTTCTCCACAAAGCAGGAAAAATTATGCAATTGTACATGGTCAGCGGAAAGCTGTGTGCTGACACACAGATCTGCTGCAGGGAGAGCGGTCTCCGTGGAGATTAGGGAGGCGGGATAAAGGTGGCCTACGGTGCCGCAAGGTGAGCTGATGTACGTCCTCACGTGAGCCCGCTGCAGTCCGCTGTACATCAACAGAGGGCTGCGCACTGCAGTTTATTTAGGACAACCTGAACTCTGCAAACCTTGCGCTTAACAGTTTTAAAATGTATTTGACCACAGCACTTTCAAGCAGCATTTTTGTTTGGGAGGATGTGGTGGGGTCACCCTGTGTGTGTGTGTGTGGGGTGTCAGGGTGTGGTCACCCTGTGTGTGTGCAGGGGGGGGTCATCCCGTGTGTGTGGGGTGTCAGGGTGGGGTCATTCTGTGTGTGTGCGGGGTGTCAGGGTGGGGTCATCCCCGTGTGTGTGGTGTGTCAGGATGGGGACACCCTGTGTGTGGTTGCCCTGTGTGTGTGTGCGGGTGTCAGGGTGTGGTCACCCTGTGTGTGTGCGGGGTGTCAGAGTGGGGTCATTCCGTGTGTGTGTGGGGTGTCAGGATGGGGTCATCCCGTATGTGTGTGGGGTGTCAGGGTGTGGTCACCCTGTGTGTGTGTGGGGTGTCAGGGTGTGGTCATCCCGTATGTGTGTGGGGTGGGGTCATCATGTGTGTGTGTGGGGTGTCAGGGTGGGGTCATCCTGTGTGTGTGTGGGGTGTCAGGGTGGGGTCATCATGTGTGTGTGTGGGGTGTCAGGGTGGGGTCATCCTGTGTGTGTGTGGGGTGTCAGGGTGGGGTCATTCTGTGTGTGTGCGGGGTGTCAGGGTGGGGCCATCCCGTGTGTGTGGGGTGTCAGGATGGGGTCATCCCGCATGTGTGTGGGGTGTCAGGGTGGGGTCATCCCGTGTGTGTGCGGGGTGTCAGGGTGTGGTTACCCCGTGTGTGCGGGTGTCAGGGTGCGGTCACCCCGTGTGTGCGCGGGTGTCAGGGAGTGGTCACCTCTGCTGGCCTTCTCTACGTGGATGAGCTCCTCAGTGAAGTGCATGACTTCGGGGTACTTCTCCTGACAAACGTCAGCCAGGAAGTGCAGCAATGTCATCTTATGATCGGCAGACTTGGTGTCTCGCAGCTGAGGGCAGGGGGTCAGAGGTCAGAGTGAGACACAGACACACACACACGTAAACACACACACATACACACACAAACTACGGTACGTGAAAAAGGGACACATAAAGACCAGAATAGGCCATTCAGCCCATCTAAGCTAGCCAAATACCCGGTTGTCTTTGGCGTGAGGACAGAGAACAGAGAGGTCCCTCCACAGTGGAGTCAGCTTTCCTGCAACACCCCTCAGAGGCCATCACTACAGCAGAGCGCGCATTCACACCAAGGTAAGCGCTGCGCTGCGGACCTTGCACAGGTAGCTGATGCTGAACCCGAAGGCCTTGGCGTTCCTGGAGCCGGCGTTCATGAAGTTCCCCATCAGCAGGATGATCTCCAGCAGCTGGGCGAAGTTCTGGCTCTTGAGCAGCTCCTCGCAGGCAGCCGTCACCGACACCACGTCCGGCTTGATGTTGTTCATCAGGTCTTCAAACTGCAGCTTGAACAGGATGGCGGTGAGGCGCGGCTTCAGCCGTTTCACCGAGCTCATCTGTGGGGAGGTCGGAGGTAGGGGGTCAAGGGTCACGCGCCAAAGGTCAGAGGGACCGAGGGACAGACCACACAGTGTGTTTGTAGTTCTGGCTGCTATTTTAGCTGCCATGTGATGAAATGCTTCAGTGATGATGGGAGTTGTGCAACTTCTGAATATAGACTTTATACAATATATACTTACTTACTCCAGCTCTCGACGGGAATAACTGACATTCTTCTGAGCACAGGCCAACTTGGATTAAAGAGGACTAAATTCATTTTGTGTGTATGTGTGCACATCTCAATCTGACCTCTGACCCCTGTCCTCAGTCTGCCAATCAAAAGAGGACATTGCATGTGTGTGTGTGCGTTTGCATGTGTGTGTGTGCGTTTGCGTGCGTGCGTGTGTGTGCATGCGTGTGTGTGCATGTGTGCGTGTTTGCATGCGTGTGTGTTTGCGTGTGTGTGTGTGTGTGTGTGTTTGCGTGCGTGTGTGTTTGCGTGTGTGTGTGTGCGTTTGCATTTGTGTGTGTATGTGTGTGTGTGCATGCGTGTGTGTGTGTGTGTTTGCGTGTGTGTGTGTGTGTTTGCGTGTGTGTGTGTATGTGTGTGTGTGTGTTTGCGTGTGTGTGTGTGTGTGTGTGTGCGTGTGTGTGTGTGTTTGTGCGTGTTTGCATGTGTGTGTGTGTGCATGCGCGTGTGTGTGTGTTTGCGTGTGTGTGTGTGTGTGTGTGTGTGTGTGCATGCGTGTGCACAAGCGCATCAGTGAACTCACCACCACTCCAAACTGCTCTGCCTCAGCCAGGTCCTCATACTCATCTTTCATTTCCGACAGAACGGTTAGCTGCTCCGCCTCCGGCAACTGCCTAATCAGGTTCTGAGGGAGAGAGAGGGAGAGAGGGAGGAACAGAGGGAGAGAAAGAGAGAGAGAGATGAAGTCTGTACTTCAGATATACAGAGCACAGTGGTGATTAACATCTGTAAACAGTGGCTGAAGGCCTCCGGTCAACAAAGACCGATGCAGACTGTTGGAAGACAGAACAGTGAGCATTCAAATCACACTAGGCAAAGCTGCCGTTGTCCCTTTAGTGCTTGATGTAAATATTTGTACATCAAAACACTGTTTTTTCCACCCCACTAAGTTCAAATTGTCTGTGACCTCTCCCAAGAGACTATTTATTATTCAAACAAGACGCCATTCCTACGGAGCTTGAGAAACACGAGAAAGGAATGAGACAAAACAGCTGGATTCATTAACACCACCAGTCTTTTAATGAGGCGAGAAAGAGGTTTTGGGTTTAGAACTTACTTACTTGTGTTTAATTGGCAAATCTCCACAGAATTAGTAATAATAAAAGCATTGGTAATAATGAAAGCGTTACTGTGATTACATGTCTTCTGCTACCTCTAGGTAACAGGAATGACGACTGTCTGATATAATTATATACTGAATGTAGTTGTACTGGAGATGTACTGAATGTAGTTTTACAGCACAACCTTGATCTAAAACACAATCTTTTCTAAAAACCCCTGGCTGTACCATCCTCAACCACTACTATTACTTTTTCTCTGTAGATTCCCCATTACCTGCTATGTAACTACCTACTGACCCCAGCCTGCCAGTGGAGGATGGGCTCCGTCTCTAAGCTGAGATCCTTCCAACATTTCGTCCCTGCAGGGAGCTTTTATAGCCACTGTCGACGCGCTTTAAACATGCTGTGTGTCGTGTGTTTGGAATGTCAGGCCCAGCATTTCATATCTGTACCCTTTTCCTCTAAAGTGTATTTGTGACAGTGCCTCTGTAATAGGTGTTATACAAATAAAACTGAACACACACACACACACACACACACACAGCCACTCTCCATCTCTCTCTCACACACACACACACTCTCCATCTCTCTCTTTCTCTCTCTCACACACACACGCGCACACACACACACAGCCACTCTCCATCTCTCTCTCTCTCTCTCTCACACACGCGCGCACAAACGCACGCACGCGCACACGCGCACACACACAGCCACTCTCCATCTCTCTCTCTCTCGCACGCGCACGCACACGCACGCACACACACGCACGCACGCACACAGTATTTCAGTATATCATTGTCATATTGAGGTCTACATCCATGTGTTGGAATGGGCCTGTCCCTTGACAGAGCAGATGAAGACTGCATTAATGTTGAAGAGAATCTGCATGAGAAAGGTTTGTGTTTCTAAGTTTGTGCTCAGTCTGTAATCTGCGGGATAACCTAGTTAAGATGCGCATAAGCTCCTTACACTCCATCCACTGACCATTTCTGCCAGGGCAGCCAACAGCTGCCATTTTCAACAGACAATTTTGTTGAGGGACAGGCACAGATTTTTCACTCCATTACAATATTTTTCTGTTACAGAGAGCTTTGCGTTAGGGAACAGATCCAGAATAGGGGTTTATTTAAATAAAACCATGTGACTATCGGCCAAACTCACAGCCAGTGTGAGAGAAACTAAATTCCTATGGTAAATGACAGCAAATGTCCACAGTAAACTCCTATAGCTTCTGTAAGCCTTAAACATGTCCGACCGAAACGTTCTCTGTCATGGAGTTAATGGGGATTAGAATGAATGACTGCTGACATGAGAATTAGTGTGGACTGAGATTACAGACCCACTGCTGCTGCAGGAGTCACTCAGAGATGTGTAAACGACTGCTGAACACAGTGAGACAGACAGCCTGAGCAATGAGTGTTAAACAGTTAGAGGTGGAGATTAACTGGATGTGCGTAAAACAGTGAGGTGGAGTATAACTGGATGTGTGTTAAACTATCTGAGGTTAAGTATAACTGAATGAGTGTTAAACAATGAGGTGGAGTATAACTGGATGTGTGTTAAACAGTGAGGTGGAGTATAACTGGATGTGTGTTAGACAGTCTGAGGTGGAGTATAACTGGATGTGTGTTAAACTATCTGAGGTGGAGTATAACTGGATGAGTGTTAAACAGTGAGGTGGAGTATAACTGGATTAGTGATAAACAGTGAGGTGGAGTATAACTGGATGTGTGTTAGACAGTCTGAGGTGGAGTATAACTGCATGAGTGATACACAGTCTGAGGTGGAGTATAACTGGATGAGTGATAAACAGTGAGGTGGAGTATAACTGGATGAGAGTTAGACAGTCTGAGGTGGAGTATAACACCTCACTGTTTATCACTCATGCAGTTATACTCCACCTCAGACTGTCTAACTGGATGAGTGTTAAACAGTGAGGTGGAGTATAACTGGATGTGTGTTAGACAGTCTGAGGTGGAGTATAACTGCATGAGTGATAAACAGTCTGAGGTGGAGTATAACTGCATGCGTGATAAACAGTAAGGTGGAGTATAACTGAATGAGTGTTAAACAGTGAGGTGGAGTATAACTGGATGTGTGTTAAACAGTGAGGTGGAGTATAACTGGATGTGTGTTAGACAGTCTGAGGTGGAGTATAACTGCATGAGTGATAAACAGTGAGGTGGAGTATAACTGGATGAGTGTTAAACAGTGAGGTGGAGTATAACTGGATTAGTGATAAACAGTGAGGTGGAGTATAACTGGATGTGTGTTAGACAGTCTGAGGTGGAGTATAACTGGATGAGTGATAAACAGTGAGGTGGAGTATAACTGGATGAGAGTTAGACAGTCTGAGGTGGAGTATAACTGGATGTGTGTTAGACAGTCTGAGGTGGAGTATAACTGGATGAGAGTTAGACAGTCTGAGGTGGAGTATAACTGGATGAGAGTTAGACAGTCTGAGGTGGAGTATAACTGGATGAGAGTTAGACAGTCTGAGGTGGAGTATAACTGGATGAGAGTTAGACAGTCTGAGGTGGAGTATAACTGGATGAGAGTTAGACAGTCTGAGGTGGAGTATAACTGGATGAGAGTTAGACAGTCTGAGGTGGAGTATAACTGGATGAGAGTTAGACAGTCTGAGGTGGAGTATAACTGGATGAGAGTTAGACAGTCTGAGGTGGAGTATAACTGGATGAGAGTTAGACAGTCTGAGGTGGAGTATAACTGGATGAGTGTTAGACAGTCTGAGGTGGAGTATAACTGGATGAGTGTTAAACAGTGAGGTGGAGTATAACTGGATGAGAGTTAGACAGTCTGAGGTGGAGTATAACTGGATGAGAGTTAGACAGTCTGAGGTGGAGTATAACTGGATGAGAGTTAGACAGTCTGAGGTGGAGTATAACTGGATGAGAGTTAGACAGTCTGAGGTGGAGTATAACTGGATGAGAGTTAGACAGTCTGAGGTGGAGTATAACTGGATGAGAGTTAGACAGTCTGAGGTGGAGTATAACTGGATGAGAGTTAGACAGTCTGAGGTGGAGTATAACTGGATGAGTGTTAGACAGTCTGAGGTGGAGTATAACTGGATGAGAGTTAGACAGTCTGAGGTGGAGTATAACTGGATGAGAGTTAGACAGTCTGAGGTGGAGTATAACTGGATGAGTGTTAAACAGTGAGGTGGAGTATAACTGGATGAGAGTTAGACAGTCTGAGGTGGAGTATAACTGGATGAGAGTTAGACAGTCTGAGGTGGAGTATAACTGGATGAGAGTTAGACAGTCTGAGGTGGAGTATAACTGGATGAGAGTTAGACAGTCTGAGGTGGAGTATAACTGGATGAGAGTTAGACAGTCTGAGGTGGAGTATAACTGGATGAGAGTTAGACAGTCTGAGGTGGAGTATAACTGGATGAGAGTTAGACAGTCTGAGGTGGAGTATAACTGGATGAGAGTTAGACAGTCTGAGGTGGAGTATAACTGGATGAGAGTTAGACAGTCTGAGGTGGAGTATAACTGGATGAGTGTTAGACAGTCTGAGGTGGAGTATAACTGGATGAGTGTTAGACAGTGAGGTGGAGTATAACTGGATGTGTGTTAGACAGTCTGAGGTGGAGTATAACTGGATGAGTGTTAGACAGTCTGAGGTGGAGTATAACTGGATGAGAGTTAGACAGTCTGAGGTGGAGTATAACTGGATGAGAGTTAGACAGTCTGAGGTGGAGTATAACTGGATGAGAGTTAGACAGTCTGAGGTGGAGTATAACTGGATGAGAGTTAGACAGTCTGAGGTGGAGTATAACTGGATGAGAGTTAGACAGTCTGAGGTGGAGTATAACTGGATGAGAGTTAGACAGTCTGAGGTGGAGTATAACTGGATGAGAGTTAGACAGTCTGAGGTGGAGTATAACTGGATGAGAGTTAGACAGTCTGAGGTGGAGTATAACTGGATGAGAGTTAGACAGTCTGAGGTGGAGTATAACTGGATGAGAGTTAGACAGTCTGAGGTGGAGTATAACTGGATGAGAGTTAGACAGTCTGAGGTGGAGTATAACTGGATGAGAGTTAGACAGTCTGAGGTGGAGTATAACTGGATGAGTGTTAGACAGTCTGAGGTGGAGTATAACTGGATGAGTGTTAAACAGTGAGGTGGAGTATAACTGGATGAGAGTTAGACAGTCTGAGGTGGAGTATAACTGGATGAGAGTTAGACAGTCTGAGGTGGAGTATAACTGGATGAGAGTTAGACAGTCTGAGGTGGAGTATAACTGGATGAGAGTTAGACAGTCTGAGGTGGAGTATAACTGGATGAGAGTTAGACAGTCTGAGGTGGAGTATAACTGGATGAGAGTTAGACAGTCTGAGGTGGAGTATAACTGGATGAGAGTTAGACAGTCTGAGGTGGAGTATAACTGGATGAAAGTTAGACAGTCTGAGGTGGAGTATAACTGGATGAGAGTTAGACAGTCTGAGGTGGAGTATAACTGGATGAGAGTTAGACAGTCTGAGGTGGAGTATAACTGGATGAGAGTTAGACAGTCTGAGGTGGAGTATAACTGGATGAGAGTTAGACAGTCTGAGGTGGAGTATAACTGGATGAGAGTTAGACAGTCTGAGGTGGAGTATAACTGGATGAGAGTTAGACAGTCTGAGGTGGAGTATAACTGGATGAGAGTTAGACAGTCTGAGGTGGAGTATAACTGGATGAGAGTTAGACAGTCTGAGGTGGAGTATAACTGGATGAGTGTTAGACAGTCTGAGGTGGAGTATAACTGGATGAGAGTTAGACAGTCTGAGGTGGAGTATAACTGGATGAGTGTTAGACAGTCTGAGGTGGAGTATAACTGGATGTGTGTTAGACAGTCTGAGGTGGAGTATAACTGGATGTGTGTTAGACAGTCTGAGGTGGAGTATAACTGGATGTGTGTTAGACAGTCTGAGGTGGAGTATAACTGGATGTGTGTTAGACAGTCTGAGGTGGAGTATAACTGGATGTGTGTTAGACAGTCTGAGGTGGAGTATAACTGGATGAGTGTTAGACAGTCTGAGGTGGAGTATAACTGGATGTGTGTTAGACAGTCTGAGGTGGAGTATAACTGGATGAGTGTTAGACAGTCTGAGGTGGAGTATAACTGGATGTGTGTTAGACAGTCTGAGGTGGAGTATAACTGGATGAGTGTTAGACAGTGAGGTGGAGTATAACTGGATGAGTGTTAGACAGTCTGAGGTGGAGTATAACTGGATGTGTGTTAGACAGTCTGAGGTGGAGTATAACTGGATGTGTGTTAGACAGTCTGAGGTGGAGTATAACTGGATGTGTGTTAGACAGTCTGAGGTGGAGTATAACTGGATGTGTGTTAGACAGTCTGAGGTGGAGTATAACTGGATGTGTGTTAGACAGTCTGAGGTGGAGTATAACTGGATGAGTGTTAGACAGTGAGGTGGAGTATAACTGTATGAGTGTTAGACAGTGAGGTGGAGTATAACTGGATGTGTGTTAGACAGTCTGAGGTGGAGTATAACTGGATGAGTGTTAGACAGTCTGAGGTGGAGTATAACTGGATGAGTGTTAGACAGTGAGGTGGAGTATAACTGGATGTGTGTTAGACAGTCTGAGGTGGAGTATAACTGGATGAGTGTTAGACAGTGAGGTGGAGTATAACTGGATGTGTGTTAGACAGTCTGAGGTGGAGTATAACTGGATGTGTGTTAGACAGTCTGAGGTGGAGTATAACTGGATGTGTGTTAGACAGTGAGGTGGAGTATAACTGGATGAGTGTTAAACAGTGAGGTGGAGAATAACTGGATGTGTGTTAAACAGTGAGGTGGAGTATAACTGGATGAGTGTTAAACAGTGAGGTGGAGTATAACTGGTTGAGTGTTAGACAGTGAGGTGGAGTATAACTGGATGTGTGTTAGACAGTCTGAGGTGGAGTATAACTGGATGTGTGTTAAACAGTGAGGTGGAGTATAACTGGATGAGAGTTAGACAGTCTGAGGTGGAGTATAACTGCATGAGTGATAAACAGTGAGGTGGAGTATAACTGGATGAGTGTTAAACAGTGAGGTGGAGTATAACTGGATTAGTCATAAACAGTGAGGTGGAGTATAACTGGATGAGTGTTAGACAGTCTGAGGTGGAGTATAACAGGATGAGTGATAAACAGTGAGGTGGAGTATAACTGGATGAGAGGTAGACAGTCTGAGGTGGAGTATAACTGCATGAGTGATAAACAATGAGGTGGAGTATAACTGGATGTGTGTTAGACAGTCTGAGGTGGAGTATAACTGGATGAGTGTTAGACAGTGAGGTGGAGTATAACTGGATGTGTGTTAGACAGTCTGAGGTGGAGTATAACTGGACGTGTGTTAGACAGTCTGAGGTGGAGTATAACTGGATGTGTGTTAGACAGTCTGAGGTGGAGTATAACTGGATGAGTGTTAGACAGTGAGGTGGAGTATAACTGGATGTGTGTTAGACAGTCTGAGGTGGAGTATAACTGGATGTGTGTTAGACAGTCTGAGGTGGAGTATAACTGGATGTGTGTTAGACAGTGAGGTGGAGTATAACTGGACATGTGTTAGACAGTCTGAGGTGGAGTATAACTGGATGAGTGTTAGACAGTCTGAGGTGGAGTATAACTGGATGTGTGTTAGACAGTCTGAGGTGGAGTATAACTGGATGTGTGTTAGACAGTCTGAGGTGGAGTATAACTGGATGTGTGTTAGACAGTCTGAGGTGGAGTATAACTGGATGTGTGTTAGACAGTCTGAGGTGGAGTATAACTGGATGTGTGTTAGACAGTCTGAGGTGGAGTATAACTGGATGAGTGTTAGACAGTCTGAGGTGGAGTATAACTGGATGTGTGTTAGACAGTCTGAGGTGGAGTATAACTGGATGAGTGTTAGACAGTCTGAGGTGGAGTATAACTGGATGTGTGTTAGACAGTCTGAGGTGGAGTATAACTGGATGAGTGTTAGACAGTGAGGTGGAGTATAACTGGATGAGTGTTAGACAGTCTGAGGTGGAGTATAACTGGATGTGTGTTAGACAGTCTGAGGTGGAGTATAACTGGATGTGTGTTAGACAGTCTGAGGTGGAGTATAACTGGATGTGTGTTAGACAGTCTGAGGTGGAGTATAACTGGATGTGTGTTAGACAGTCTGAGGTGGAGTATAACTGGATGTGTGTTAGACAGTCTGAGGTGGAGTATAACTGGATGAGTGTTAGACAGTGAGGTGGAGTATAACTGGATGTGTGTTAGACAGTCTGAGGTGGAGTATAACTGGATGTGTGTTAGACAGTCTGAGGTGGAGTATAACTGGATGAGTGTTAGACAGTGAGGTGGAGTATAACTGGATGAGTGTTAGACAGTGAGGTGGAGTATAACTGGATGTGTGTTAGACAGTCTGAGGTGGAGTATAACTGGATGTGTGTTAGACAGTCTGAGGTGGAGTATAACTGGATGAGTGTTAGACAGTCTGAGGTGGAGTATAACTGGATGTGTGTTAGACAGTCTGAGGTGGAGTATAACTGGATGAGTGTTAGACAGTCTGAGGTGGAGTATAACTGGATGAGTGTTAGACAGTGAGGTGGAGTATAACTGGATGAGTGTTAGACAGTGAGGTGGAGTATAACTGGATGTGTGTTAGACAGTGAGGTGGAGTATAACTGGATGAGTGTTAGACAGTGAGGTGGAGTATAACTGGATGTGTGTTAGACAGTGAGGTGGAGTATAACTGGATGAGTGTTAGACAGTGAGGTGGAGTATAACTGGATGAGTGTTAGACAGTGAGGTGGAGTATAACTGGATGAGTGTTAGACAGTGAGGTGGAGTATAACTGGATGAGTGTTAGACAGTGAGGTGGAGTATAACTGGATGTGTGTTAGACAGTCTGAGGTGGAGTATAACTGGATGTGTGTTAGACAGTGAGGTGGAGTATAACTGGATGAGTGTTAGACAGTGAGGTGGAGTATAACTGGATGAGTGTTAGACAGTGAGGTGGAGTATAACTGGATGAGTCATAAACAGTAAGGTGGAGTATAACTGGATGAGTGTTAGACAGTGAGGTGGAGTATAACTGGATGTGTGTTAGACAGTCTGGGGTGGAGTATAACTGGATGTGTGTTAGACAGTGAGGTGGAGTATAACTGGATGAGTGTTAGACAGTGAGGTGGAGTATAACTGGATGAGTCATAAACAGTAAGGTGGAGTATAACTGGACGTAGAGGGTGGTGTACCTGCACCAATGACTCTGTGAGGACCTTCTCGTTTATTTCCAGAATGACGTTCTTTATCTCCTCATACGGCAACCGGAAGGAACCCAGGAAAATTGCTGCAACAAAAGCAATGACATCACCCTGTCAATAATACCACTCTCATCGTTTAGCCAATCACATCACTGCAATCACCCTGTCAATTACATCGCTCTCATCATCCTGCCATCATCCACACCACTGCCACTGCACTGCCAAACACAACACTGCCATCATCCACACCACTACCACTGCACTGCCAAACACAACACTGCCATCATCCACACCACTGCCACTGCACTGCCAAACACAACACTGCCATCATCCACACCACTACCACTGCACTGCCAAACACAACACTGCCATCATCCACACCACTGCCACTGCACTGCCAAACACAACACTGCCATCATCCACACCACTACCACTGCACTGCCAAACACAACACTGCCATCATCCACACCACTACCACTGCACTGCCAAACACAACACTGCCATCATCCACACCACTGCCACTGCACTGCCAAACACAACACTGCCATCATCCACACCACTACCACTGCACTGCCAAACACAACACTGCCATCATCCACACCACTACCACTGCACTGCCAAACACAACACTGCCATCATCCACACCACTGTCACTGCACTGCCAAACACAACACTGCCATCATCCACACCACTGTCACTGCACTGCCAAACACAACACTGCCATCATCCACACCACTGTCACTGCACTGCCAAACACAACACTGCCATCATCCACACCACTGTCACTGCACTGCCAAACACAACACTGCCATCATCCACACCACTGCCTCTGCACTGCCAAACACAACACTGCCATCATCCACACCACTACCACTGCACTGCCAAACACAACACTGCCATCATCCACACCACTGCCACTGCACTGCCAAACACAACACTGCCATCATCCACACCACTGTCACTGCCAAACACAACACTGCCATCATCCACACCACTGCCACTGCACTGCCAAACACAACACTGCCATCATCCTGTCAATGACATCACTTATCCTGTCCATGACAGCACTGCCATAAACCTATCACATCACTATCGTTAGCCTGTCAGTCACATCGCTGTCTTCTCCCTGTCAAACATGATGTCAAACCCAGAGAGGGGCTAAGCCTGAGAAATAACGCATTAACCCTTAGTGTTATACTGTAGATATGTGGTACTAAGGCAGGCTATTAAACTTAAATGATGGGACGGGAACATGTGTTGTTCTGAATGGAAGAGAGTGGTTTTATATGAATAATAAATCAGTATATTAATGCAACGGAACGAGGCACACTGGGGATGGAGGGGGGGTGGGGGGGTAGGGTGGCGGAGCCATGGTTCTCATCAAACTGTGAGTTCCTCACAGCATCCCGGAAAACACTAAATCTCTGCTCTTATAATGCACTAATGCAACGTACATCCCCCAGAGCAGTCAGTGCTCACTCGTTAGTCGGCTGTGAGGACAGCCATATGGGCCGCGCAGAAGCTAACTCACAGAGATTCTGAGATAATTTGGAGTCCAGGACCTTCAGCTCCTTCACTTTCTTCTTGGTCGTGCTCTTCTTGTCCTCCGCTCCCTCCTGGTCTTTCTTGGCTGTGAGAAAAGAGAGAGAGAGAGAGGGGGGGGTTGGACACATTTAGAGACAGAGCTGTGGATTTTAACACCTCCCACACAATTCTGGCAGCTATGCGTTCGGAGCGTTTCACACGCTGATGGTTTAAACAGACAGGACCTTGTGCAACGTCACCGGTGTTTCTGGGGGAAGGATATTACTGACGTACAGAGGTCTGGAGTAGCAGATGTGAGGCTTCACACCAGCAGGCTCCAGAGCACGTCCCTCGCTTGCTCAGAGGTGCAGATCTGACCCCACCCCTCAAATGTCACATCCCGTCTGATTGAGCCAGCCACTTTCCCTAAACGCACCCTATCATTAAATTAAGCTAACGTAGCCACGCCCGCATCCACACCAGTGCCTCATACAGCCGACAGTGGGGTAATGATTTATTGCCTTTACAACATGGGCTCAGTGTGTGAAGTACAGTGCTGTTTGACCGTCTCGAAAAGGCATCCCAAAGTGACCTTGACTGGCCGCTTAATAGAGTTACCGCCACCGATGATTAATCAGCTGAGTCTATCGTTAAACATGCTGTCTCGCAGATACGCAAATACTGAATCGCACATACGTATGTGCACACAGCTCTGGAGTGAAACCAAAAGGTCAGCTCCTCCTCCTTTCCGCTAATCTATAAAAATCTATAACTGCCATTGGCTGCTGGTGACATCATCCATCCGGCAATCATATTAAGGAATGCTTTACTGTGTGGGGGCCTGACGTGGATGTGCCATAAATCACTCATTCTAAAAGCCTGTCTGTTAGTGATGAGGAGGCTGACCCTCCCCCCCCCCCCATCACGCAGCCCATGAATTATGCGGAGATCACTAAACCGGCACATTCATTTCAGAACTGAGCCCTGAGGTAAAAAGCATCGTCTCCATTGGCTAATCGCCGAAACGGCCCAAAACGCTCAAACCAAGCCAAACTAATACGAACAGCGCTCCTCTTTCACGACACACAACTCGCCGTGACCGCTGTACGCGGATATCTTGATCGCCCGTCCCATGGACTTCAGTGTTGGCCCGCATGAAAAGACGCCGTCTGTTAATGGCTAGCATGTGACCATCTTGCATATAGTGGTCACTTCACCCTGGCTACCGAGCCACAAAGCCACCATTGTGCCCGATGAGGATTTCCGTCTGCCACATCTCTGTTCGCGGCCAGAAGACAAAAGCCCCTCTGACCGAGAGAATGAGTGTGAGTGTGTGTGTGAGTGTGTGTGTGTGTGGAATATTAGATTAGAGCACAGAAACCCAGTCTCCTAATAGGAATTTTTCACCTCAGTGGCCAGCTCTGTTTCCCATAATGCACTTGGGATGCCAGGCCACATAGCGCAGTGCCCCTAAGGCTGCAGCTGGTTTTATCAGCTATCTGAATCCTATTGTGACTCGAGGCTTTGGAGCAGGCCTCTGTTCACAGCAGGAAGAGTGGCATGTGAACAAAGACACAGAGATAATGGGCGCTACAGCTGCAAGGTCACTGTAGAAAGACCCGCACGTCCCTGAGCGTGTCCCCGCATGCATACCTCAACAGGGACCTGTCACCCTGAGTCCATTCACACAACGACTTTGGAAAGACAGTATGTGAGCTCCTGCCCCCCTCCCTGAGGGGGGTGTGTGTGTGCGTGTGTGTGCGTGCGCGTGTGTCTGGGTATGGGTGTGGGTGTGTGTATGTGTTGTTAGGGTGTGTCCTTAATAGTGGCAGCTGTCAGCTTGACCCTAAGGTGAGGGACACAAAGGGAGTTTTGGTCACAGACGGTGTGTTTGTGTATAGCACTGAGGGACAGCTGGAGACTCAAGATTTTGTGCATTGGTATGCGTGCGTGCGTGTGTGTGTGTGTGTGTGTGTGTGTGTGTGTGCGTGTGTATGAATCAGCATGTGCGTGTGTCAGTATGTGATTTTATGTATGGACCAGTATGTGTGTTAATATGTGAGTGAGTACTGGTGTCATTATTTGTGTGTGTGTGTGTGTGTGTGTGTGTATGTGTGTGTGTGTGTGTGCGTGCGTGTGTATGAATCAGCATGTGCGTGTGTCAGTATGTGATTTTATGTATGGACCAGTATGTGTGTTAACGTGAGTGAGTACTGGTGTCATTATTTGTGTGTGTGTGTGTGTGTGTGTGTGTGTGTGTGTGTGTATAGACTTGATGTTTGTGTGGATGGTTGGCTACTTTATGGAGAACTGCACTTTATCTGAGCTGTTCGCATTATTTTAATGACCTTCCGTATGCACTTATTATACATCACTGGACAAAAGCGCCTGTCAAATTAACGTAATGTGTGAGTGTATGTGGGTTATGTGTGTGTGTGTGTTTGTGTGTGTGTATATGAGTGAGTGAGTGTGTGTGTGTGTGTATGTGTTAGTGTGTGTGTCTGCGTGTGCATTCGAGTGTATGTGTGTGTGTATGTATGTGCATATTTGTGTGAGTATATGTGTGAGTGTGTGCTTATTTGTGTGTGTGTGTGTGTGTGTGTGTGTGTGTGCGCGTGTGTGTGTGTGTGCGCGTGTGTGTGTGTGCGCGTGTGTGTGTGTGTATGTGTATGCGACTGCCTAATTCCTGCTTCTCTGACTGCAAACCAGTAGAAATGCGTGACTTTGGTCGTGCTGGGGTCAGAGACTCTCTTCCTGTGGAACAGGAGCACACAACCATGCTCATCCCCCCCACTGAGACAGTATGTCACATGCTAACATGGGACCTGCGACTGCAGTCGCTTCCTGACACGAGCCTAAACCCCAGAGAACAATGGGACAGGGGCGCTGACCTTGAAACCCTTCCCTGAAGTACAGATACTGAGACTGGAGCTCAGAGACGCAACATAAAATCAGCTCTGTGTGTGCGCGTGCGTGCGTGTGTGTCTGTGTCTGAATGACTGTGTGTGAGAGTGAGTGTGTTTGTACATGTCTGTGTGTGTGTGTGTGTGTGTGTGTGTGAGAGAGTGTGCGTGTGTGCACGTGTGTCTGTGTGTGTTCAGTTGTACAGATGGAAAGTAGTGACATTAAAGCATAATAAAGCTGATTCCACACTGGGAGGTAAAATGGAGCAGGGAGCTCATGAAATGGCTGCTCTGAGTGCAGTATTGCTTCATTCACAGCTCAATGGCACACCCCTACTGACTGACCCAGGAACAGCCACAGATATCCAATCCCAGGCAGTCGCTCTCATTCACAGCTCAATGGCACACCCCTACTGACTGACCCAGGAACAGCCACAGATATCCAATCCCAGGCAGTCGCTCTCATTCACAGCTCAATGGCACACCCCTACTGACTGACCCAGGAACAGCCACAGATATCCAATCCCAGGCAGTCGCTCTCATTCACAGCTCAATGGCACACCCCTACTGACTGACCCAGGAACAGCCACAGATATCCAATCCCAGGCAGTCGCTCTCATTCACAGCTCAATGGCACACCCCTACTGACTGACCCAGGAACAGCCACAGATATCCAATCCCAGGCAGTCGCTCTCATTCACAGCTCAATGGCACACCCCTACTGACTGACCCAGGAACAGCCACAGATATCCAATCCCAGGCAGTCGCTCTCATTCACAGCTCAATGGCACACCCCTACTGACTGACCCAGGAACAGCCACAGATATCCAATCCCAGGCAGTCGCTCTCATTCACAGCTCAATGGCACACCCCTACTGACTGACCCAGGAACAGCCACAGCCATCTACTCCTCCTGAGTCACTCTCCCCGCTGCCAGATGGTACTGATTTCTTACCATAATTACAGGCATTTTGAAATTACTGGCAGAACAATCACAGGGGCTCATATTTGACTTGCCTCCCAGAGAAAGACTTTAAAATGTGGGGGGAGAAGAGGCTCTCGCCCACAGAGGCCTGGTCTGTATCAGTTACCGGTCAGGACCGGAGCAGAGGGTGTTTAGACATCCTTGACCGGGTGGTGCAATCACTTCCTCTCTCTGAAGCGCTTTCTGTGATTCAGCGTCTGTATCACTTTAATCAGACTGCTTCCCTGAGCTGAGATTCAGAAACAAAATGTCCCAGCTCTCTCCCTCGCTCTCTTTCTTTGTCTACCCCCCCCCCTCTCTCTCTCTCTCTCTCTCTCTCTCTCTCTCATGCACTCAACAGCTGTGTGTATGGGACAGGGGTTTGGGGTGAAGGGGGCTACCTCCCCCACCCCCTCATGAGTCTGTGGCTCACAACAGCACAGTGTGTACAGTGTAAACTCAGAGCTTCTGTGACATTTACAAATTAAACTGAAAACATCACCCTGTCTGTCTCCAACTCTATCTTTGAGTCACTCACACACGCACACACACAAGACATACACAGACACACACATACAGACCGACAGGCAGGCACACACACAAAGACAGACACACACACACACGCGCGCACGCACGCACGCACAAAGTTTCTCTCTTTGTTACGTTCCATAAAAGGTGTGGGTTACAGAAAGAAGGTCAGGAAGCTGGAGGGGAGGATCTGCCTGACTTGCATTTTACATTGTGTTTAAAGAACCCCTCAGCCTGATTGTACTCCCCTCTCCGGCTCTATAAAAGGCGCTCTCTTTCTCCCCCTACCCCTACCCCTCCCCCACCCTTCTTAAATCCCTTTGTGTGGGGAAGGTTATGACTATTTTTATCATAAAAGCTTACAGATGACGGATTCTTTTGTTCAAAGAAAAGCCAAACATGGCTCAGTGGGGCTCTATCGTCCTCTATTGGCCAATATGTGGAGCTGCAAGCTAGTAAACTTCCTTTACTAAATTTTTCCATAAACATTTTTTTTTTCCCTGTGGTTTTCTGTACAATCCTGCCAAAAAGAAAATGCTTTAACACTGTTAAATGATACTTTTATAGCATAAGTTCCCCTTCACCGTTAAAATATGTATCATGATGAAAACAGCTATTTTTGTAACCGTAGCAATGAAATTAAGCTGAGCTGAAATCAAATTTAAACTCACGCAAGTTCACCAAACACCAGCACATAAAGAGAAATGCTTCTGATCAGAAAGACCGCCCTTCTGTAATCGAGTTTGCTTAACAGCATTTAAAGTAATCTACTCGAGCAGATGATCGTGTCAGTGAAGGTAAAACCATCTGTGAACCTGAATAACTTGAAGTAAACAGTTTTTAAACACAGTTTTTAAGCTGTGCGTTTGATCTCTGATTTTTTAAAAACCAAATGCCTTTGAGCTCTTGAGGTTTCTGAACTAGTTTGGGAAAACACCCTGTTTTTAAAGGCATGTTTTTTTAAACCACTCTAAATTACTGTGTTTGTTCGCTGTGATTTTAATTGCCGTGTACTGACAGTGGTTTAGAAGGGAGCCCTTTAAACTTTAAAAGTCCGCACATGGAGGGGGGGAGTGTTTGGCTAACAGTGAAAGGTGGCTGGCAAGCCGCTTCCCTGCCGGTTGCTAGGGGCGACCGCACGGAAGGGGGAGAGGGGGTGAGTTCCCAGGGGACTGAATAGCTGAAAGAGGCCCTTTATCCTGTTTGTGTAGAGAAAATGGACTCCGGCCAGCAGCAGCTGTGAGTCAGAACATGTCTGACGCAGGAACAGATGGCTGGGTGGGGACGGAGAGGGGGGCCCGTGGGGAGGAAATGGGAGGGCCAGACGGGAGGGGAGGGCTCAGGGGAGGGGTTTCGACCCTGCTCACTTGCGCACCCCTGGTGTCTGTTTAGTGCAATTGCAGCATCCATTTTTAAAAATGTCATATTCATCAAGTAGTTTGTTAATTATTATTAAAAACACAAACATTTTAGTGGAAACTACTTGCCCCAAAAATCAAGTGCAAATTAAGCAAAAATAAAAGTTAAAAAAGGACATTCCCTGTGTATAGAGGGTTTAGGCAAAGGGATAATGTGCAGGAGTAGTGTATGTGTGTTTGTATGTATGTGTGTATGTATGTATGTATGTTTGTATGTATGTATGTATGTATGTATGTATGTATGTTCGTGTGAGCCTTGTATGTTTACCTCACTCGAAATTCTCTTCAGGACCAACATACTGCAGACCCGACATTAACCATTATTATTTATTTTTTTCCAATAGGAAGAACAGACATGTGAACAGAAAACATACCTTACAGCAAGCAGAGCAAGACAACCACTCAGGAAGGACATATTACTCCATATCAAACACTAGCTTTTAGAATTATGACCTTCCTGATGAACCACAAGAGTAAAACACATGTATTTTTATAATTATGAACATTATTATACTCTTATTCTGAGTCATTTAAATATAGTATACTACTAAATATAGTATAGTATACTTTACTCCTTATGCAGCTGCAGATTACCCTGCAGAAGGTCAGGTTAAATACCTTGCTCAAGGAACATTGTGTCCCATCAAGTGTCCCATTAAGGATTCAAACCAGCAACTTTCTCAAAACAGGCTCATTTCCTGTTGCCACTCTGCCACACTGTTGAGCAGGAATCAGCAGCTCATATAGCAAGTTGAGTAACAACTTTAAATTGAACAGGTTCTGTTCAGGCAGTCTTGGAACTGTGGCGCATAGAAAGAATTACTAGGTTTCACAGATGCTGCTTCTGAGTGAAAACACAGCGCACACACACACACACACACACACACACACACACACACACACACACACAACACCTTTGTGAATAGAATAACCAGATAACAGAATAACACTGGACGCATATTACAGCAGGAGCGTACATCTGTGAGTAAACAGTGCCCTCCACTGGCCAAAGTACGAATTGCATCCACCGTTTGCTCCATGAGCTTGTGCGGTTTTCTGTACGAAAAACCTGTACTAAAAACTTAAACTGAGAAAATCATCAAATATAAAACAATCGTGTGTGTGTGTGTGTGTGTGTGTGTGTGTGTGTGTGTGTGTGTGTGTGTGTGTGTGTGTGTGTGTGTGTGTGTGTGAGAGAGAGAGAGAGAGAGAGAAGACACAGAGAGAAAAAGAGAGATGGAGTGTGAGTGCATTTTATACGATGCAGTGTGGCTATGTGATACAGGATGGCATGTTTGTGTGTTGTGTGTGTGTGTGTGTAGGTTGTGTGCATGTGTGAGTGTGAGAGCAAGAGACAGACAGACAAACAGAAAAATAAAGAAAGAGAGAGAGCTGGAATGTGAGTGCATTTCATAGAGTGATGCAGTGTGGCTATGTGAGAGAAGATGGCATGTGTGCGTGTTGTTTGTGTGTGTGTGAGAGCGAGAGACAGACAAACAGAGAGTGTCAGTGAGTGTTTGTGAGTGTGAGAGCGATAGACAGGGACAGAGAGAGAGCGAGTTTGTGTCTCTGCTCACAGTAGAGGTGCTTTTGGCCAAAGTAGCAGAG